>CAJVPT010000242.1:0-34948 GCA_910592055.1 Acaulospora colombiana
TGCCGATATTTTTAATGCCGAGTGGCAGCAATCGTAAATAATTCGTCAATATTTTTATTATTAAATTTTGCCAAATTCAGCAATAATTCGACAACCGAATGACATAATTTCGACTAGTGTTGTAATAATAATTTTTTTTGTTATTTTAATTGATTTTTCTTTTTTTCAAAAAATTATTAAAAAAAAAAAAATTTCTAAAAATTGGAGATAAGTAAAAAAAGTTTATTTTTTTTACAATCTTTTCTTTATTTTTCATATAATTTAACTTCTATTTTTTTAAAAAAAATTTTTTAATTTTCAATACTATTTTTTAATTGTTTATTTAAATTCTTAAAAATTTGACTTGTTCTAATCTTATAATTTATTTAATCAATTTTTTTTTAATTCTTTTATAAATTTTTTTCAAATATTAATTTTTAATTATTAATAGTAATTAAACCTAATTTGTTAATATTAATTTGAAAGTTATTTGCTTAATATAAATTTTTTATCACTTTTAAGATCTTTTTCATATTTTTTTTTTTGTATTTTGCAAGTCAGATAGTGCCATCCATAAAGACTATTGTAACATATCTTGACTCAAGTTTGTTTTTATTATAGTCTTTTAATTCTATATTTCAAAATACTATTTTGTTATTCTATATTTTACAAAGCAAAGAATCATAGAAAATTCTTTATAACAAGGTCAAATCTTGATTTGAATTCTATATTAAATTTATTATATACAGTAGATTATAAATTTTAATAATACATTGATTTCATATATAAATTACATATAAATTTATACAAGCCCAATTTTTGAACTCTAATAATATATTAAATACAATTTAATCTTTCAATATAAGTAAGTTGTGAAGTATACGTATATCTAATGCTATTTATTTTTATTATTTCTTTAAAACTTTTTTTCAATCTCAATAAATCTTTTCGCTAAATTCTGTATAATCTGAGATGGTAATATATGAAGTAGTTTCATGCCATATTACTCTTTATTAATCTTTATTATATTTTAATGAAATGTATTCTTGCATTTGAGCTAGTATTATACTATAGTATAATGTTATTACAAATGGTGAGTTGTATCATTTTATACGATGATTATGTATGTATGTTGAAATCAGCAGAGCTTAAGTATGCATGTCAAAAAAAAAATTATTAATTCTTGAACCACCTCAAGTACAGTAAATTAAGATACTCTTGGAATTGTATATACATTATACTTAAATTAAATACATCAAAAACCCGGAACAATTTCCATTATCTGTCGGTATATACTGCGCAACCCGATCACTAAACTAAGGTCTTGAACAATGGCCCCACGAGGGGAGTGCGGGCCTACGGATACAATGCATTCATCAATCGATCGGAGATTATCATGCCGATCCAAAGCGTTTTCCGCATTGTCATATGACTTTTGACTCCGGCCAATGACAGCAATTCATATTTCCTTAGGAAATTAGGAAATTGATTAAAGTCAAAAACCAACCTAATTTACTCACCTTGTCCAACTGACCGCCAGCCTTATTACGAAAGGTAATCTTCATCTCGAATAATCGTATGCTGCGAATGTGTATCGATTGTTGGAATAAATGATGAAGCCCTCCCACATTTATAGCAAAACACTTTTTTTTACAAGTATATTCCGTATGAACCATCATTATTGATGTTTTCGATTCGAATCAATTCACGCGAATATTTATTTGAACCGTGAAAATTTTAGGTAAAATACGATTTAGCCGTGAGTTCAACTTTAAATTAGCATTTCCGATATACCTCCGATCCAACACAACACAAAACGTTTTACCCCCTCCCAACCCTCCGCAACAACAGCCATCGCAGCAAAAGGCACCCACTCGTCACAACTTCAATACATACAAGGTAGTTAAGGATTTGGAGGGATGCGGCTTCACCAGAGGGCAATCGGAAGCGATAATGAGATCATTGGAAGCGTTATTGAATAACGGGTAAAGAGGAAATCTGGTTTTTCTTTGGGTGTTCTCGGTAGTTGTTGAATTCTTTGTTTTTGACCACCCAGTTCGAGAATACGTTCGCTCATGTTGTCGAAAGCAAGCCTTGAAAACGTACAAACCCTTTCTTTTCTTTTTTGATTTTGGCGCGGGCTTCATCGATTTCTTTTGACTCTCACGTACGAATAACCTTTTTCACATAATACAAGGAATCGTATTTATTTAAAGCAGCACTTTCGGATTTTCGAACTGAAATCCAAATCAACCGCAAAAAGAATATGACCGAGATGAATTCTGAGATCGTCGAGATTCAAAGGGAGGTTTCCCACTTGAAACAGAAACTTCAAGAAGACATCGCGACAATGAAAAATAGTGTACAATTGGATCTTAACACGAGGAAGGTGAACGTGAGGGAAGAACAAAAAAAGATGGAGATAAATATTCACGAGTTGAATAACAAAATCACCATCGCATGCGGAGATATCAGAACTGAGATTGAAGCGATAAAATGGGAAACAACCAGAATGGCTTTGAGTATGTTCTCTGATTCAGATCATTCCGTGATGACTCTGATGTGTCCACTAAAAATAATTTTATTTTTATAGTGGGAATATTTGGTTCCGGTATTTTAGTTCTACTTGTGATGTTTATGTCTAACAAAAATAACAAGAAAAAAACAATTATTCCTCCTGAAATCGATGATAACCCGATTAATTTATTATAGATAAAACATTTTTATATTTTCGTTGGGAATTAGGATTCTTGTCGTCGTTTGTTAACTCCAAATGGAATGAAAAAGGGTGTGACGTTGGGTCTTAAGTGCACCTACTATTATTTATTGATGATAAAAATAGGTTTTGTTCCGTTATCTTCCAAGGTTTAGTCTCTATGTGCACACACCCGATCACGCATTGCGGTTGATCTTCTTGGCATTAAAGTTATTGTCATTGGAGATTGAAGCAGGTTAGAGCACAAAGTTAAATCTTCAACTCTTAAAGTAGATGAGATTACACAAGAGATGGTTTATAGAAAGGACAGGGAAACAATTCTCTTTTTATTTTTCCTCGACACAAATCCTGCATGATTTCCTTGCTGAAAATGGAAATCGATAGGGGCGAGCGATGTAAATCGAATGGATGCAACATCATCTGGACGAATCCCAATTCTAGCTCTAATAATAAGCTTTGTCGAATTGAGTATTGAGTTTCCGAGAACGAAAAAACGCAGTAGAATGTACGTTTCGTGTAACACGATTTTTTCGATAGATGTTTATACGTTATCGTCATATATAAGGAAAGATGACCCAACGTTTTTTTTTTTAAATGATATATTTAAATAATAAATTTATGTACGTGAAATGTGTAATACACGGCATATTACACACCGTTTCGCATGATCCAATCAAATTTTATGTTTCTCTTGGTTTTCTCCTTATCTTGGATCCACGAGTACCTAGCACGCATCTCTCTTCATCAAAGCCTCATTCCCGTTTATTCTCATTATCGTATCCCACTTTATACATTCATTTAACCGTTTGATTAACTATACCAAATTTTTTTTTTCTTCGAAATTAAGAACCATTTTCATTTCAAACGCGAAAAAATTCTTCGATAGACTCTCCTGAACTTCTCCATACTTCAAAGCCATAAATTTTTTAATTCACAAGGATCCACGGATCAGAGAAAAGAAGAATGAAAACTTCAGTTCTCGAGATAGACAGCACCATACCCGAGTTCCCTGTGGACTCCACAGATCCGGAAGTGACTTTTGTTTTCTCTGACGGCGATTCTTCGGACGAGAAGTCCTTGGACAGTAAAGAGAGCGACGAAAACTTCAGACCAACTCATCACAACCTTCTCACCCCACAGCTGAGACGTTCGGCCTCGGATTCCTCTTTTAGCTCATATGCCTCCTCTCCAGATGCTCTCGGATCAAATGATACTGTCAAAAATTTAACCGAGGAAAATTCGTTGGCGCTTGGCGAGTCAGGTGTTCTCGCACATAATTGGTATGGTAAAAGTGGAGGATCCATTCATGCCGACGGTCGGTGGTTTAAGGACGAGCAAGGTCGAGTTTGCTTGATGCGTGGTGTCAACTTGTGCGGCAATTCCAAGCTACCCACAAAACCTGATGGTTCTAGTCACTTATTCGAAGGCTTCTTCGATCACCGTAACGTGTCCTTTATTGGACGTCCGTTTGCATTAGAAGAAGTGCACGAGCATTTTGCAAGATTGAGGACGTGGGGTCTAACGTTCGTTCGACTTCTGGTAACTTGGGAGGCCTTGGAACATTCCGGACCGTAGGGGGCTTTTTCTTTCTTAATCGTGACTTACTGGTTTTTAAAGTTCAAAATATTCGATTGCGAACTTTTTCGATCCATTCAATTCACCGTTAACCCATTTTCGAATTCACCTTACACAGTGGTATTTACGATGAGGAATATATCGACTATCTTATCAACGTTATCGAAGAGATGCCCAGATACGGAATCAAGTGTTTCATAGATCCTCATCAAGACTGTGTACGTGGAAAAAACTTTATCATCATGCATCAATTAATCTTCAATCACCGTAATGATTCCTCTAACAGGTTGTGTAAATTGGTAGTGGTCACGATTTTCGGGCGGCTCTGGGGCACCGGGATGGACGTTTGAAGTTGCCGGCCTCGACATTAAACAGTTCAAAGAAACTGGAGCTGCGTACGTGCACAACACAAATCACCAACCAGGCGATTCTTTGCCCATGGTGTGGCCCACGAATTACACAAAGTTGGCTAGTAGCACGATGTTCACCTTGTTCTGGGGTGGTGACGTGCTTGCTCCAAATTCACTTTATGAAGGCGTCAACGTTAAAGAATTTCTTCAAGAAAAATACGTGAATTGTTACAAACACCTGGCAAGGTAAAAAATAAATAAATAAATAAAATTAAAATTAAAAAAAGCACAATCGATTAAAAGTTACCGTCAGGATTTTTTTTATGAATTTTAAGCTAATCCTTATTCTTCTACAAGGCGAATTCAACATTTGGAAGCAGTGATGGGATTCGAGCTCATGAATGAACCACAGTAAGATTAACCAATCACATTTTTCTGCTAAATGATAAATAATATGGACAGGTAAAAGTGATTTGACGATAAAAAATTTAAACATTCTAAAAAGTCCCGGATACATCGGTCTTTCTGATTTTCACCGCTATGACGCCGGTACAACGCTTGTTTTCGGCGACTCTCCAAGCGCTCTACAATCTTTTGCCTTGGGAGACGGAATTGCACAGGAGGTTGAAGTATGGACCAAGTCTTGGCCATTTCCCACCCGCAAATCTTCCACACGAATCATGAATAAGGATGGTGCGTCCACCTGGATAAATGGAGAGTGCATTTGGAGAAAACACGGATTGTGGGAAGTTGATTCGAAAACGGGAAAACCCAAAGTTCTGAAACCAGATTATTTCATAAGGCACCCTAAAACTGGAGAAAAACTTGATTTTTATAAGGATTTTTACCTCCCATTTGTAAAGAGGTATTCAGAGGGTATACAAAGTGTTAAGAGCGATTATCTAGTTTTTGTGGAACCTATTCCCAATGAAGTAAGTGAACCACGAAGTCATCCACAACGAAAATTTTGAGTGAGTTTGGCATTAAATCGATCAAATTTCTTTTTCCTTTCTTTCTTTATTTCTTTATTTCTTTTTTTTTTTTTTTTTTCGTAGCCACCGCCGGTATGGACTACCTCTGATCATCACGAGAATGTGGTTTATGCACCGCATTGGTACGACCTGAAATCGTTGTTCACAAAAACATTCAACGGTATTATTACTCATGATGTGCAACGTCTAACACAGGCAAGGGATCCACTTCGTCACCTGAAATTTCGACTCGGTGTGTTGACTAATCTTTTCCCTTTCGGATCAATCAATCATTTTTTGTTTCACAGGGAGCTCAACATATTGTGTCTGCTACGTACTTTGGGATTTCCGGTGCGAAAAAGAATTATTTCGGTCAAGTTCAGAACATCGTTAGAAAAGGTTTAAAGAATGCGGGGAACAAACCTTGCGTCATAGGAGAATGTGGAATACCTATGGACATCAATGATAAAAAGGCTTTCGAAACCGGTGATTACAAACATCATATCAACTTCTTGGATGCTGTTTTGGGTGCCATGGAAGGAAATCTTGTGAATTTCACGTAAGCGAAGCATTCCCGATGGTGTCAATTAGCTGCGCGAAATTTCAATTCGAATTTGTTTTTCATTAGGTTATGGAATTATAATCCAACTAATGACAATATACACGGTGATCATTGGTATGGTGAGGACTTTTCAATATTTTCTCCGCCTCCTACTAAAACTGTCGTTTCGGAGCTTCCTTCTGTGACCGCCATTCCTGCAGACGTCTATCCTTCAAGTCAGCTAAAGTCTCAGGTGCAGAAAGGGTTGACGATCGAAACATTTATTGCTAAGGAGCAAATGTATCTGGATTCAATGGAAGGGCCCGATGCGGAAGTCTATGCTGAATGCACCACCACCAGTCCAACGTCTCCTTTCAACCTGAATCCATGGGAGTTTGACCAAGAGAGTTTTTACGATCCATCGCATAACACCGGTGGGCGGGTCTTGGATGCCGTTTTGGTAAGAGTCACCGATGCGTTCCACATGGTTATGGTTATAATTTTTATTTCGATGATATAAATACTTATTTATTGACCTCGGTGCATTTGACAGCGTCCTTATGCCTCCAAATTTCCCGGCATACCACAAACCATGACCTTCAACTTGAAAACCAAAGAATTCAACTTTAAATTTGTAAACTTTCCGCATGACGATGACAATCTTTCAAAATCCGTTGCTCCGGAAGCCGAAATATTCATACCAACTTATCATTACAAGAAACTGGCTCTTGATATTCGTGTTTCAGACGGTGACTGGAGGTATGTTAGAAACGGTCAGACCTTGTATTGGAGGGTTAAAGATTGGTCCACAGAAGGTTTGGTCCATTCACTGAGAATTCGAGTAATTGATGGCACCAATTCTAAAAGTATGGCGACTTCTGGAAGTGTGGAACTTTCACATAATGTCAGCAAGAAGCTTGAAATTGATTCTGATGAATTCAAAGTTTACAACGCAAGGGTTATTTTAGTTCTGGTGGTGACATTACTCTTGGCCGTGTGTTCTCCGACAGAAATACTTTTATGGGCTATTGGAAAGAATATATGAAGTGTAGGCGGGGTTGGTTCTAAAAAACATTTAATTTATTTTCCCGTGATTTGTTAAAAAAAAAAGTAGAATCTGAATCCGGTACTTCAAATATCCAAATTAAAGCTATTTCTTTAAATAAATTAGATTAATCTTGGGAAAAAAAAAAAACAAAAAAAAACCAATATTTATTATTTAAACGATGAATTGTTTTAGAATGTGATTTTATTTTATTACGTGAATCAAAGTATTTAATTATATTTAGAAAATTAAAAGATTACTAATGCGTTATTTAATTACATAAATTAATAATTAAATAAACTTATCAATTTTAATAAAACAGAGGTATGAAATGGTAATAAGAAAAATAAGAAAGTAAGGGAGAAATTGACTATTATGCCGACTTTTTTTTTTCCGTTTCCTTTTATTCACACTACCAACACTACCATATTTTTTGTTATAATTCTCTACTTGGCGAAATTTTATCTGATCAATAGAATAATATGTAATGATTTGTAATATTATTTAATTTATTATTTGAATCTAATCTTTAAGGTTTTACATTTTTAAAATTTTATTGTATTTTAATTTTTTTCCGTTCACATCTTTCTTGCTGCACAATTATTTTGAACTTTACTTCTTAAATAAATGCATGAATTACTTATTTATCTTTTTAAATATTTTGGTGAATTGAAGTGAATTGATTAATTTTAATTTTAAATATTCATTAAAAAAATAAAATTTACAAACATTCCAACGGTCAAGTCGTCTTCTTCATTTATTCACACCATGCTTCAGTTCTGGTTTAGAAAACACGGAACGTTGTTCTTGTCCACTCTTCGAAATAAAACCCTCCCCAGGTTTTAAACGAGCTTTTCAAATCAAACATTCAAAACGACACATGTATTTGTGCAGTTTGCGATTAAGTCTAACTGTGGTAATATAATTTAATCAAATCTAATTATACAATAATTAATTCGAATCAATCTTAATTATGATGAATACTTATAAATACTTTTTTTTAATTTCTTCTCGGCGATTATTCAAACTGATTTTATTTCATTTCATTTTTGTTTTTTTTTTGAATGTTTACCATACTTATTAATATACAGTACCTGATGAATTCTAAAAATACAGTATATATATACAGTATATATATTACTTTTTTTTATTAATCATTCGAATCTTGATTACTTGTCAAATAATACTTGCAAAAACAAAAGAACAGCATTGTTTGATAACGCAACGAGTCATGTCAAAATCCTCTTAAAAATTTTCCTTCAAGCCATTTATCAACCTCATAAACATCGTATATTTAAATATATCTACTCCATCCCTCATTATAAAAGATCTTTTTCACATGATAATCTGAGATGTTCAATTATAGTAAAAGCATTTGGATTATAAAAATAACCGAGTGTTTATGAAGATGACACGGCATCTCCCACAATCAAAGACAATGTCATCACACAATTTTCTTTGCACTTAAAACGGATTATCCTTTTAAAATAAATCAAAGCATGAGGAGGTTTGTAATATAGGGGTGGTCGGGATGAATGGAATCACGTTCGAGGTTTTTCTTTCTTTTCTTTATACCTGCAAGATTTTGGGTACCGTCAGAACAATCGTATTTCGTTTTAATTTCATCAAAAAAAAAAGCGTACTCACAGAGCAAGGAGAGAAACGCCAGAGACTTTGACGACCTTGAAGCGGACACCGGGAATATCACCAATCTACAGAAGAGGTCCATTAAAAACCGGTGGTCCGGTTAAACCAAAAATCCAAATCGGTAATTAATACTTACAGCACGTCCTTTACGACCAAAACCGGCAAGCAGCACTTCATCATTCTCGTCCACATAATTCAGGCAACCATCATTGGGGACGAACGCGGTGACCTTTTTACCATTCTTGATCAACTGAACACGAACACACTTTCGAATAGCAGAATTTGGTTGTTTGGCTTCCACACCGCTACATGAATACAACAAGGTCATTTAACGGGAAGATTGAAACCTGCGCATAGATCCTTGATTTGATTATATAAATAAATACATTTTTTCGAGAACGATTCCCTTGGCATGTGAAGATCCACCGAAAGGAGAAGACTTAAAGGCAGTACCCAAGGCCCTTTTCTTGTAAGCCTTGTCTGCCCACCGTTCTTCACGACGGTGTGTGCGTAATTTACGTGCACTTTGCAAACCTCTGGGTTTTCCTTTGCCTACAATGATTTTGAAAGAAAATCATTAGCCTGAAAGAAAATCTCGAGAGATTTTTGGAGCCACCTACACACCCATATCGATGCGATAGAAGAGTAGGAGGAAAAAAAATTTTTTTTGGCTATATCATTTATAATCAAACCGAGATCGTAACTTCATTGGCCGGAGTGCAGGTGTAAAATGATTGGCTGGACACCAATGGACGTTGCGAAAAATAAAAAACTGATTTAACTGAAATGCGTCAAGTACATGAAAGAATCGAATAGTACGTACCGTAAGAAACTTTACCCTCTTTCAAATCTTTAGCAATTGTTGAGAAATTAAGAAACAAGATGCAGTATGATTCTTCCGACGCGACTCAAGATTATTTCGCGCAAAATCCGTCTTACACGTCGGTGTGTTTCTCGGGCAGATAAATTACCCTGTTATCTTGTTATTCTAATTTTCCCAGAGTTAAAAAAAAGTTACCGGTTCCAGATTCCTTACACCCAAAGCACCTCGATGGATTACAATTCCTATACCTCGGGCTCTCTGACCGAAGCGCGAAATTATCGTCCCTTCACTCCCACCACGCCAATGGAAATGCACAGTTTTAATTCCTTTTCCCACACCACGCCTTTCGATTCGAATGAGCTGCTCAGGGCCTTACAAAAAAAAGGTTAATTATGGAAAAAAAACTGCGAAAATAATTAGCGAACCTTTCACTTTGCTGATCAAATACGCATAAATACGAGTTTTTCTTGTGAGAAGTGTTTTAAATAAACCGAAAACCTACTAACAGAAAATTATTAATAGAGTTTCTTCTCTCAATTAACGCAACTCATAGACGCGATTTTCGAGCCAAATGTCATTGACTTTGTCAAACAGCTAGTTGAAAAGTCGCTAGAATACATTCCTGAAATTTACAAATCTCTTTGCCACAGCTATAACGGTGAACCATCAAAGATTCAATTGATAAGCGATCTTTACGATGAATTCGTAAGTTCGAGCACACAACCCAAGGCCGAAGTAGTGTGTCAAGATGCACTAAAGAAAATGCTCTTGGAAAAATATGACGCTGCCAAAATTGACGAAGTAGCGAAATCCTCGGGAGAGGTTGAATTTATTCACATTCATAGTTAATGTTCAGCACACTTGATCGGAATGGATGATTTACACGGAGATTGCATTATGCAGGTTCTTGAGACGGTGTTTCCATTAATTCAGTCAGCATACTGGAGACAAGTAATCTATGAATTGTCAGAGAAATATCCGGAAAGTTACTTCTTAAGTCTCTTGATACAGGTGATTCTTCACGCAATCGATTCGAAACAAAGTAAAAATCGATTTACTAATTTCGGAATGGTTCGTTTCAGCGCATTGCAGATAAAGGGCATTTCAGGGAGATTAAATATCTCAAAACTTCAGCGACATATATAGAAGTATATTCCAAAGTGTTGCTGGACCAATTCGACACTTTAATTCAAATGGACGAGGCCGGAGTTCAGAAACATCTACCAGATTTAATTGTCGGTATAGCGAAATAAAAATTTTATTTTAGACGGTTAAAATTTACTCAGGGATTTTTGTTTCAACACATAGCGAACAGTCAGCCTTCACCCACATTCTTATCTGTTTGTTCAAACTTTAATCAAGAGGTTATCTCAGGAGCCAAATGGATATCCACTGAGAAAACTGTCCAAAGAATTAGAGAAAGGTGTCAACAAATTAGGGTGAATGTGAAGCTGCTATTTATTGTTAAAGTCTTGGTATAATCTCCTCGGGAGGGGAAAAGGGACTAACCGGTCGATTTACCCATTCATTTTCTCAATCTTAGATCAGACCTCATTCCTAACTTAAGAAGCTTAATAGCGGCACCACCAAATTTTATCAGTTCTTCAATACTATACATCCCCCCAACCCCTGGTGACGTGGTCGCGGTAATTAAATTTGAGGCGCATGCAGTCTTCTGCTGATTTTTGTAATTAACTTTTGATTAACCAATTCTTCACTACAATGATGATCATTATTGTCAGCTATATAAGCATTACAAAAAGGATTCACCACCATCACCCATCTACTTACGAGATCCCGAACTACTATGTATTAAAAAATCCCATTGACTACTACACATTAGTGACATTTTATTTATTTATTCATTTATTTTTATTTTATTTTATTTTTTTTTTTTTAATTTTTTTTTTTTTATTATTTTGTGTCGATTTTTTTTTTTCACATTAATTTACATTACCCTTTTTATTCTAAGATTGGCTCTTAACCAATGTATTTGTACCATCTGATCAAAGCAAAAACATCAAATCGGACCTCAAGGAAAAATACTTATACCTTGCGGCTTTCGCCTCTTCCGCAAAGGAAATGGCGAATGGAGAGGTATGACTTACCTATCATTAAGGCATTCGTTCCATTGATCATCATTCAAATCCCACGTGTGTTTATCCTGCAGATCGATAGTAGCAAAGTCGACACCACATTTGAGACGCTTAAAAAGCTCGCGGTCACATTATCAAAAAAAGGCGCCACAGGATCGGAATTTAACTCGATCGTTCCGGATTTACTGGTATATATAGAGTAAGTGCGATATTTGTTCATCTATGCTATGAGCGAATAAGCCGTCACGGACTGGTGTAACACTTAATCGCTCGTAACTCAGCACGCCAATTGCCTCGATGGCCACAATTTTCTGGATAAAGTATTTATTGAGGGAAACATCATTCTACGAGAAGCACTTTAAGGCGAACGAGGTGCCAATACCACATTGGATCTTAGAAGAGGTTTTTTTTTTTTTTTCAATTCACTCTTTTTGCATGCGCGAGTATTTGATCGAGTTTGGTTTGACAAATGAGGATAGATCGCATACAGACATCCATACCAACGGGGACACGTTTTTAACGCGTACAAAGCGGACTTAGAATCATCTCATAAACTCACTCCCGAGGTCATGGTATGTCTCGTTGGTCATATACTTTCTTGCGGAAAAAGGTAGACTTCAAAATTTTCACCAAAAGACTTGATTAATCCTTCGACAGACGACCTTAAAGAAACAGCTATTAGATCGCATGATATTCATGATTTCAACCGGATTCGTGATGCAGGTGTTGATGTACATTGAAAAAAACATAAACAAGCTGGACGAAAAATTAGTCAGCTACTTCGTTACAAAGGCAAGAAAATGGGTGATGGATGGCCGGCTTGGAATTTGCATCTAATGTGCTCCTTTTTTCATTTTAAGGTTCTCAAGATGACTTCGCCGCCTTATTCCTCGGAATTTTATAGCGCAATGCTTAGATTAATTGAACCAATCAATATCGTACTGGAGGCGGGTTTAGAAACACGTCCTTTGATTCAAAAATTTCTGTGTAAGTCCTGGATATCTGTAAAGTGTATTTGTCGATTTGAAAAAATTAATATAAAATTAACATTCTCCATCTCTAGTCGATTGCCCAATATTGGATGAAAAGAGAGCGCGAGATGCTGTTGAACGTTTGAACGATATATTTTCCTGATTATGATATTTATCAATTTGGGTTATTAAATTCTTTGGAGCTATCTACTTTTTTAAAAAAAAAATTATTATTTTTTTTTTTCCTTTTTGCAGTTATATACACGCCCTATTTGCATAGCTTTATATCCGGGAGTTTTATGCGTAACATGCAACTTAAGATGAATATATGAATCCACTTTTAATAACTAATGTAAGTTCTATGTCTGTCTTCTTTTCTCCTTGTTAAAAAAAAACAAGAATAAAAGTGCTGGAAAAAAATGAAACAATGTAACTTTCGCTTGAGAATCTGATCTAGCGATTCAAAAATGTCTTTTCTGTTGTTGTCAGTAGCCCTCGTGCAATTAAAAAGAGCGCTGACCGACAACTTATTAAAGCAGAGAAAAAAGAGTAATAGGAAATAGTGAGAGAAAAATAAAAAAAAAACAGAGATTCAGAAGAAAATCAGGCGCGAGAGAAAGGAAAACCGCCGCGGAACGCTAGCTAAAGTATCCGTGTAATGCAATTACATCACAGAAATTTCATAATACAGGCCGTGCGTCACTGGATGACATTCCGGACACTTTGGCAAGCGTTCCATGGTACACAACCGCGCACGGAATTATCATGTGACCCTAAACGTCAATGAAATAGAACGCGGATAAACTTGTGCGCAATTCGATAATTCACAATTCCAGTTAAAAATGGTTTACCTTATGGGTTCACAACGTAATGAGGGTTCAGAATAAATGAGATTGATTCATGACTTCCAATACTTGAGCATCTTCGTCCCACGGCTTAACTCCTTGTGACATCATGTCATTGACATCTTCACCCGAAAGTTTAGCCCATTCGCCACGAGGCATACCATCAGGCTCATTGACGGATGTGATACCATTATCGTGATGAAATCGTCCGCCACCATGAGCAAATTTGCAATCATCCCCATACCGACAGTATCCTTTAGCGAAGAAACGACACGGCGTGGCACTTTTTGGATGAGTGAGTACACCAAATTTTTGCACTGAAATTGGTGCACTGCTTTCGTGAGAATATCTGCAGCTTTCACCGTAACGACAAGAACCACGTTGAAAAAATCGACAAAGAGATTTTCCTCCACCTAGGTCGATACCTCCATTCTCTTCAAAGTTATTTGCATCTATTGATGCATTGCTATCGTTATTACCACCAAACCTGGAATAATCAACTATGCCCTCTTGAGGTATTTCACTGTCGTGCTCATTGGATTGAGGAGTACCATCACTGAATGTCTTTTGCATCATGTGAAATTTTTAAAACGGTCGTTCAAAAAAAAATTATGTCACAGCCGGAAAAAAAAAATAGGAATTCGTATCCTTTAAAGAAATTAGAGGTCGAAAAAGATTTTTGAGATATATCTCTTTCGAACGCTCCTATTACAAAAAGACCGTTGCTTTTTTTGCGGTGGTAGAGAACGTGGCGAGGGGAGTTTCTTTGAAATTTTTTCCCCTAAAGAGTCGATAAAAAGTTTTTTTTATGACTGGAATAAAAAAATTTTTTTATTCAATGTTAATTATATATCCGATTTCTAGATCTACATGTAATTCACGTGACGTCGACATCACTCATATATCAGAAAACTTGGTTATATTACTATATTCAAGTGATTATTTATTTCTTTATTAATTTGAATAGTTTTTTTTTAATATTTATTACTTTTTTATATTATACTATATACAGTATATACAGTATATATATATATATAATTTTTTTTTACTTAGTCGCATTATTAAATATTTATAAAATTATATATGTTGACATGTTATTAAATTATATCCTAATATTATTGCTAACAAGAATTAGAATCTTAATTATTTTATATCATATTTAACTCTATTTGTTATATAATTATTATTTTTTTCATTTTTATTTTTTATTTGTTTGTTTTTTATATAACTTTGATATTAATATATTTCAATTTATATTAAAATTTATTTAATTAACTTGAATATCTACTTATATAATATATTTTCTTTATCATTTGTTATTTAATTATAGTTTTTTCATCAATTTATATATATATATATTTTATAATAATTATTTATTTAAATCTTTTATATTATATTTTTTTAATCTATAATTATATCACATAGTTTAATCTTTATTGAAAAGTTTATATAACTATTCATAATATTATAGATATTTCACATAATAACTAATTTGTCATTATATCAAAATATTTTAAATTAAATCTAAATAACAATATTTTATTTCTTTAAAAAATTGATATAAACTTTTATTTATTAGGTTTATCATCAACAATTTGTTAATATAAACTATCCAAAAATTATAAATTTTAAATTAATAAGAGAAATGAAAAAAAATGAAAATGAAAAGGAATAAAATTCAAGATTTTTCAAAAAATTTCATCAATTAAATAATTTTTCTCAAAAAAAGATTTATTTAATTGAAATATTCTTTTTGTTTTTTAGTAACCACAGTTTTGATCTAAATTCAATTAATCAATAAATTGAATATAAATTAGATTGAATCAAATTTCAAAATTTTTAATCTGATCAAATTTGAATTAAATTAAATTTTAAATTTATAAAACTATCATATTCAATCAAATTCAAATCAATCTATATAAATTATTATATAATTATTTAATTTCATTTAAATTAAACTATCTAGAAAACTAAAATAAAAAAAACTTTTTAAAAATAATATATAAAAAATAATTTAAAAAAAATCAATATTTGTTTTTTTTTATGATTTTTTAAATATTTCTTTGTAATATTATAGTTTTATTACTTAATTATTTTTATATTCTTTGTTTTTGCTAATTTATTTCTTTTTAAAAATAAAACATGAAAATTTATTTAATTTTTTTTTTTTTTAAGTATCCGTATTCAGGCTAGATTGTCAGTTATTAATCAATTGAAAACATAAGTATATTTTCATTCAAGCAGTATGATATATACTACAATTAAATTATTATTTTAATCTAACTAACTTGTTTTAAGCATAAAAGCCTCTAAGTTCGATCTTGGGAACAATATTTTGCTCCGTAGTATCTTTGGGTGAAAACCCTCCTAGTCCACTGCATCATTGTCAGCAGGTTGTCACTGCTGTATATTGTTAAAGGCCATAGAAGTCAAACAAAGTTCAGAATTTTCACTGTAGTCATATGACTGCCGATTATGACGTGATCGAAACTTACGTGAACCAATCAATTGCCAACTATTACCATATTCCTTGCAAGCTAGAAGAATGCGTAAACAATCCATTCACATCAAAAAGATAAAAACTATAAACTAAGGTAATAGAAAATTGGTTGATCATGAAGCAATTTATGCATGACATAATACTAGAATAACCATAGTGATTATATAATAGCTCTATATATAAAAATGTATAAATATAACTTCCTTTAATGATTTAATAAAATGACAAATCTTAAGATAAATCTTTTGGATAGATTGTTATAACAGTGAAGTTATAAGTAGTTTTAGGGAAAACTATTTTGAGACTCGTCCAAATCTTTTTATGTCTCTGCCTTGATTTTGATATTGTTTTGTATATGTGATAGAAGAACAGACTTTTCTATCTGCAGGTTATATGAGCCTTTAGTTATTAGCAACAGACTTGTCAATCAGTCTGCTACAATATCTAACCAAGCTGCTGGAATACAGAAAACTACAAAAGGATGGATTGAAAAAAGGGAAGGGAGAATATCTAAAAATATCTAAATAGACGATAAGAAAAGGAAATAGTAAGAATTGAAAAAAATATTTCCAGCTTCCTCCAAAAACCTGCTTCTCAAGACTTCTTCTCAATAAGAAATGTTTAATTGAGATATCCTTTCTTTTTCTGACCATCTAAGGAACTTATCCATTCTTGATCTTGATTTCTTTCTTATATACCATCTAAGGAGACTTATCACCTAGTGAGAGCCTTTACTTCCAGGACATACTTAGTTCCAACCTTCTTTGGGCAGTGATTTTTTATCCACCTGTGATAGAAAGGTGATTATAATGAATCCCAGGTTCTTATATGACCTAGTCAGGACTAGATCATATTGTTTTAGTATGATACCTTTTAGTAACCATATCTAATTAAAGGAATTTTACTGGTATATATCTTCCATTATTCAAAAAACCAGATTTCTCAATAATTCTTTTGTCTTGTAATAATAGGAGATTGATGATAGTGGCAGGAATCATCGTCAATTATGATATCCTTCAACAACTTTTGGAGAAATGCATTCTTAACTGTAATCAAAGGGTTGGAGTTTAACATGGACTAGAGACTATTCAGTCTTATTGTCTGACCGGGATAAGAGGGAGATCTTGGTCTTGAACTTTGCCTGACCAGAATGATAGGAGAGAAAGACCTCAGCTTGAACAAATAGTAGCTTTTTCATCACCTGAGGACTTGTTACTTGTATCTTATTGGCCTTATGGTATTTGATCTATAAGTTAACCCAATTGGAGAAGTGAAGCAGATGTGGAACACCAATCAACTCTTTCTAATATCAATGATATCATCAGAACATGTGAGATAACTAATAGAGGCTTGTTTACATTCTGTTATTAATGTGTTTCATATTAACCAATCAAATGCCAGGTGATATTGTGTTACCTAAAATTCAGGGTCAAACTGAGGTAGGCAAAATCCCCCAAGAATACCATGAAAAATAGTAGACACTTTAAGAGAATATAAGACAGTATGTGAGAAAGTGGATAATAAGCCTTTCTCTGTCAATAGAATTTCTATTGTTTTCGCTTCTAGCTCTGTAAGGTGACACTTCACTTGTCAGTCCTTTTACTTCCTAGAACCTTTTTGTCTTTAGTAGAGAAAGTATGTACTTGAGTCTTTTCAGACCATTAGAGATGCAAGTTTTTATTCAAAGGAGTTTATAAACAAATGAGAGAAAATAGAAAAGATATATGAAGACAAGCTTCAAGTTGTTTTAATAAAAGTATAAAGACTTTATTAGCAAAGAAGTATAAAACTTCTTGTGAACATCTTTTTTATATGTAGTCAGAGGATCAGTGGAAAGAGTTTTTACTACATGAAAATTTATTTAATAGTATTTAAATAAAATATAATAAAAATAACAATTTAATTAGTTATAGTAATATTAATATTGAAAATATTAATACAAATAATCTATTGAAATCAATCTCAGTTACCTTAATAATTTCTAAATAAAGTATAAAAATATTTTACAAGAAAAATAACACTTTTAATCTTATAAAATATTTAAAAAAACTTATTCAGCAAAATTAAATTTAATAACTAGTAATATTGAAATTATTAATTTTTTTAAAATAAAAATAATTTCAATTAATTTTTAAAATGCAAAAAAAAAATATTAATTTTTTAATTTAATATAATAAAAAACTCTTTTTACCAATCTTTTTTTCATATATAAAAAAGATGTTTGCACTTTTTAACTAATAAAATCTTTATACTTTTTCTAAAACAACTTGAAACTTGTCTTTAAGAATCATTATTATTCTTTTCTACTTGTTTATAAACTCTTTTAAATAAAAACTTGGATTTCTAATAGCCTAAATAAACTCAAGTGCATATTTTCTCTATCAAAAGCAAGAAAGTTCCAGGAAATAAAAGAACTAACTTGTGAAGTATCATCTTTTAAAATTGGAAGTGACATGAAAATAAAGATTTTCTAGATAAAAAAAGATTTATTATTCATCTTCTTACATATTGTTTCTTGTTTTTTTAAAATATTTGTTTATAGTTTTTTTTTCAATTTTTTAAAAAATTTACCTGCCTTAGTTTTATTCTAAATTTTTGATAGCACAATATTATTTAGCTTTTGAGTGACTAACATAAAACATATTGATAAAAAAATATAAACAAGCTTCTATTGATCATATTCATATATTTTAATAATATTAGTAATAAAGAAAAGAGAATTTATTGATGTGAAATCCTCTACTTTTTTAAATAAAGTATAATTAAAGCAAAAAAATTATAAGATTATTAAAATAAGTATTAAATTTTTTAGATAATAAAAAAATACTTATTTGTTTAATTCAAGATCTTCAACTTCTATTATCCTAATTAGGCAAAGTATATGAAGGAGATTACTTTTTTATCCTAATTAGGTAGTAAGACTAAAAAGTAAAAGATTGTAAAGCACCATCTTTTTTTAAAATTGAAAATGTATTTTTCAGACATTATATAATGATATCATTATTGATGAAAATCTCTATTATTATATAATACCCTCTTACTATTAAAAGACAAGAAAACTATTGGAGAATTTGACTTTTTAAACAATGAAAGATATTCATTAATAAAATTTCTTTGACTGGATATGACTACTAAAAAATATAAAGAGTTATATAATATAATTAAAAGGTTATAAAAGAATTAATAATCTATTATAAGTCATTAGCTTGTATTAATAAATATAAAATCAATACTGAAAAAAAGAAAGTATCAAGTAAGATACTGAATCTAATTAAGTAATAATATTTCTGATAATTATAAGAAAATAATTAAGATTACATATAAATAAGTTTCTTGGATAATCAAAAAGAAGCAAATATCTCAAAAAGATTAATTCCTAATAAGAGAAAATTTCTAATAGAGGTCTTTTGGAGAATATAAAGCAATTTTATTTTTTTATTTTATTTTTTTTTATTTTCTTATAATATAATATTGGTTTCTTTAATAAGAATAATAACAAGTCATTTGATAGGTCATGATCTTAGAAAGTGCTATTTTAATAATATCAATTGTATATTTTTTAGATATTTTTTTTTCCTCCTAGTTTTTACTTTTTTATTTTGTAGTTTTTTATAATCAGTTTTTTGAAGAATAATAAGTAATAATAATCTTCTAGCAATAATATATAAGTTAAAAGAATATTTATTTAAAACTTATTATGAAGCAAAATATTATTTCCAAGATTATATATAGAGACTAAAGCTTATTTAAGAATTGAAAATCATTAATAAGTAAGTTAATATAAGATTTAATTTAGCTATAATGCAATTTCTCTATATATCTCTATTGATTTTCATATTAATTAATAAATACACTATGCTAGTCTGACTATAGGCTTTAAAAAAAAAAATAAATAAATAAAAAGTATATATAATATATAACTTAACAAAAATAAAAAAAAACTTGTTCAATAAATCAATATAAATCATTAATCTTTTATAATTGTTTAAGAATCAATCTTCCTTAATTATACAAATATTAATATCAAATTCAAAAATACTCTCTACTACTTTTATTAAAACTTGTATAATAAGGTTTTATTTAAATAATCAAGAAAAAATTCAAAAGATATTACAAGAAATAGAAAGTCAAATTTTATTTACACTTGATATTTAGATAATTTAGATATTAGTTTCAATAAAAGTATTTTTAAGTATAACTATTCATTTTATAATAAAAATTGAAAAATACAAATATAATAATAGACTTCATATAATTGTAAAATATCTATTTAAGTAAAAATCTTAAAAATATATTTTTATTATATTTAAAGAAATTTATGATTCAAATAAAAATAAATATAGTTGCTTCAAAAAGTTTAAGTTCACTTATTATATTTTTATTATGAATTTCAACTTTGACAATTTTTAAATTTTTTATTTTTTTTTTTATTTATTTATTTTTTTTTTAAAGTTCAACTGACAGGACGAATCTTTTATTGAGGAATCAATAGTACATTTTTAGATTACATGAGCAATTCGTATAACCTTCTTCTAAACTACCTATCCTAGCTAAGTTCGTCAATTTTACCACATAGTAATATCATTTTCATCAATTGCTCTACTCTGCCTGGGACTGTAGCATTTCAAAGATCCGCTATGGACTTCTTATTATTCTTCAAGGGGCTTGTATTATGTGTTCCTTAGTAAGATCTTGTGTACTATTTGATAGTCATGGGTACTGTGGACAATCTCTACCATGTTTGGGTCCTCCGCAGGCTAGTTGGAACTTAGATAGTATAAATCTCCGATCATGTTCTTAACATCCAGGCGATTCAATGGTGTTACGACGATCGGGCAGCATATAGCCTTCCATTGCTTCATTTTTAACCACTCTTGCAAGTTGGCCTTACAGGGGTTTTCCTTGGTTACTTCGTAGTGGATTGCTCCTCCCATTGGATTGGTTATCTTGGTGATTGATTTCAAATTTTTTCTCCCAGGATCTGCCCCTGCGATCCCCAACGTGGTGCTAATGCTAACTACCAGCCTTCGCAATAGCTGTCCTCTTTGGTAGCCGTTGGTATCACAATCGAAATTGATCTCCCATATTATTCACTTCCCGGCCCGTTACATTTTCGACAGGTACAAGTGACCGAAGTCTCCCTTATCTCCCATAGGATGTATTTTTAACAAGAGGTGGATGTCCTTTCCATTTCCGTTATGAGGCTTGAACTAATCGACCTTCTTCCTGGCTTGTCTTGGATCCATACATATTCCAGTCGACAATTGTTATCGAAGATTTCCTTAGCACTAAAACCGGCCAAGGCTTGGGTGACCTGAGTTTTACACCGTGATCAGATAGTGGAAATCTATAGGTTATTTGTGAATACAAGGGTGCATATAGTGATGAGCATGCATCTTGTACAATGTAATCTATATATTGCAGAAATTGTTCCTAAGTGGGATTGAACCAGTAACTCGCAGATGGTAACCTGGGAGTGCACTCACCACACTATTGACCCACAGGTTCACAAAAATGAATAAAATTTTATATTACTATAAATAAATATATAATAATTAGTCAAGAATTTTTTGAAATAGATCTTTTGATTAAAATTTATATATTATATTCTTATTTTTGATTATCAAATTACTTATGTTCTTAGTTTCATATATCAAATTGACTTTTGGTTATAAAATTGACTTTTGATTATAAAATTGATTTTTGATTATAAAAAATTGACTTTCAATTATAAAAAATTGCCAATCAGTTATAAATTGACTTTCAATTATAAAAATTCAACTTTTGGTTATATAATTATGTTCTTTAATCTAAAGTTTGGATGGGATATAAATTCTTTTTAGTTATAAAACTTTCAATTATAGGATATAATATTAGACTTTATGGACCTATATTTAATCATATTAAAACAATATATCTTTGTCTTTACTAGGTTATATAAGAATCTGGAATCTATCATAAGTTACCTTTTTATTATGAATAAATAAAAAATCACTACTCAAAGAAAGTTGGAACCAAGTGTTTCTAGAAGTAAAAACTTCTATTAGGTGATAAATCTCCTCAAATAATACATAAGAAGAAAATTAAGATCAAGAATAGATAAGTTTCTTAGATAATTAGAAAAAGTAAAAATATCCTAATTAAATATTTTTTATTGAAAAAAAGTTTTGAGAAACAGATCTTTGGAGAAAGCTAGAGAATTTTATTTCCTTTTATTTTCTTGTAAATCCAGTTGAACATTTTTAGATATTCTATTTTTTCTTTTATCAATCTATTCTTTTGTAATTTTTTGTATTCTCGTAACTTGATAAAATATTTAATAGTAACAATTTATTGACAATAAAGTAGTAGACTAGGAAGGTATTTACTCAAAAATTATTATGGAATAAAATATTGTTTCTAATACTAAACTTAAAGATTATTATTGCTTATAATTAGTTTGTTAAATTTGATAAAAATTTTTAGTTATAGTATATATTATACTGCTCAAGTAAAAATATACTTATGTTTTCAATTAATTAATAAACTATGATTTAGCCTAGCTATAGATAATAATGAGTCTCTAAAGTATTTAGTATATAAAATTTTACAGATCACTTATGTTCTTTTTTGAGGGACAAAATTCATAGCTTTTCACTTTAATAGGAACAAAAGTCAGGAAATATTATAAATCAATAATTTGGATAATGGAAAACAATTGTGAATAGTTTTTTTATAGTTATTAATTTAAAAATTTTCATATTTTTTAGTAAAAGACATTTGGCTTTTGTTTCTACCTTCCCCTTTAGAAATCCATTTTTAGCTATAGGTATACAAAAATATATATATATATCTTATTATTAATACAATTTGTGATACTTTTGATATACTATAAAATTAATGAATTAGTTTAATAATTCAAGTATATTGTTAATATATAAAAATATACTAAAAAGTTTAAATTCTATATTATTAATTTTAATAAGTATAATTTTATAAATTTTAATAGTGTTTTTATTGTATTATTTGATAAATTAAATCAAATTTTATAGTTTATAATTTATAACAAAATCTATATAAAATAGTTATCTAAAAATTTATTTATTTTTTTTATTTTTTAATCTGAAATTATATAATAATAACTTGTTTTTATTAAGAAATTAAAATAAAATTTACAATAGTTTATAGACTTTTATAATGTGACTAATTCATCTTCTTATATAAGTACTTTAAGTCAAATTTAGGAGACAATATTATATTTACTAATATATTGATTGTAACCTTTATCTATTAGGAACATTATCAATAGTTTGTCACTATTGATGATTCAAAAATCAATAAATTGCTAGGTTAAAAAGAAAAAAAAAACAAATAATTTGAGAAAGAAAACAATCCAAGGCTCATTAAAAAGTTAAAAAATAAAAACAACTTTCTCTTAAAAGATATCTATTGATTGAAATAGTTTTCTTGATTTACTTGAATCTTGAAAGAAATCTTCTTTTTCACTACCTGTAATATCAAATAAGTTAATACAACTAACCAGTTTTTTATTTAAGCAAGTATCAGATTGGAATATCTCAAAGAAAGTATTTAGATTTCAACTTTTTTTCATTAAAGCCTTGTTATCACCTGAGAAACTTAAGTAAGAAATAAGAGTTTGCAATCTATATTACATATTACTTGTTCTTTTGGTAACATAGATATCTTTATTAAAGAACTTGGGCTTTTAGAAACAAATATTTTTAAAACATTTTTTTCAATTACCAATAATATTATTTGACATATTAATATAATAATAGAAGCTTTTTTATATTTCAAAAACTAACATATTTCATGTCAATCAATTTCTTTTGTTAAGAATTTGTGTTATCCAAAATTTAGAATCAAATTGAGATAAGCAAAATTCTTTAGAAAATCATGAAAATAAAACTTTTAAGAAAATCAAGACAATTAAAAAGGAAAAAAATAAGCCTTTTTACTAAAGAAAATCTATATAAACCTCTTATTTTAAAGACTAAAAAGATTTTTGGGTATTTTATAATTAGTTCTTGTTCCTTTGGAAACTTTTTTGCTATTGGTATCAAATGGGTTACTTAACTTTTCTTGATTACTGAAAGTCATGTTTTTGAGTGAAGAGATTAATAAATAAAAGAAAAAAGATAGAGAAAACTTTTAAATTTATATTTTAAATTGTATTAGGGAAATTATTAAGACTTTATTAACAAAGAAATATAAAAACTTCATGTAAACATTTTTTTTATGTATGAATAGAGGATTAGTAGAAAAAGTTCAAATTTAATTTGAAGAAAATTTATATTTTAAAACTAAATAATCTTTAAATATATTTTTTATTTTATTATTATTATTAATTTCAGATTTATTATTTTCAGAACTTGTATTATTCAATTTCAGATTTAGTTGATTATTGATTTGTTTTATATTAAAATATAAATTTTTTATTTATTAAATTTTTGCTTTTTGTTTTTTGATATTTATGTAAAAATTTTATTTGTAGATTAATAAATAATTTATTATATTTACTATAGTTACAAGTAATTATTATTTTTTTTTAGAATTTTTTTAAACTTTTATTAAGTAAAGCTGGGATTAAATACTTTTTTAATATTTTTAATTTGTTTAAATATTTAAATAAAAAATATTTAAAATTAATTCAAATATTTTAGTTAACTTATAAATAATACTATAATAATTTATATTATTATAATATAATATTATTAAAAGGCTTGTCAAATTAGATATATAGTTAAAAAAGATTTTATAATATAAATAATAAGAAAAAAAAATAAAAAAGAATAAAAAATCATCAGTTAAATTTAAAAGATAAAAAATTATTGAATATAAAAAATTTTCAATATATTTAGAGAGTAAAAAACAAATCAAAGATATTATATAAATAGATGAAATTCAAGGAGTGATTAAAAAATTAAAAAACAAAAGCAAAAAACTTGAATAAAATTTAATAAGATAAAATCAATTGAAACAAGTTTTAAAAAAATTAATCTGAAATCTTTTTAAAAAAAAGAAATGTAAGTAAAAAAAGAGAAAAAGAAAAGTGACTAATAGTTTAAACAATTTATTTTATAATTTTTAATAAATTTATAAAATTTGTTAAACTTTTTAAATACTTATTGAATTTATAATTTTTGTTAAATTTTTTGCCATAATATATAAATTTTTTTATTATAGTATATAAATTTTTTATCAAATTTTTTTTCTATTGTAGTATACAAATTTTTTACTAAATTTTTTATACAATATGTAAATTTTTTGTCAAAATTTTTTTGCAGTATTGCAAATTTTTTTATTAAATTTTTTTATTATAGTATATCAAAATTAATTTATAAATCTTTATCAATATTTTTTATATTAAATAACAACAATTATGAAGAATTTATTAATGTAATGAAATAAAATGTGTATCATCCAGATCTATATTCACTTAAATAAATGATGAAGCATGAAGATGCAGAAGAGAGTAAAAAGCTTCATTAAAAAAAAAAATAGATAAGACTTTTATATAATAGCAATAGAAGACTTTAATGCTATATATAACCCTACAAAAAACAGAATATCAATATCTAAAGCTAAATTTAAACCATCTTGATGCCTAGAAATTCCACTATTCAACTTTTTAGATTAATAGTTCTTTCTTGATATACAGGCTATATGGGAAGAAAAATATAAAACTCTAACAAGATGGGATACTATTAGCAATAGTCAGATTGACTATCTCAAAGCCTTACAAACTATCCAATACTTAGATTTGACAATTAAAATATGGAAGAAACAATAGGAAGTGATAATACTATGCTAGTACTAATAATGTATGATGTCAATCTCTTTACAAGAGATATCAAAAACAAGCTTTTCACAAAAAATGAATAAAAAATGAATATAAAGGAGTCAACACCTGAGCAGTGGAAGGTATACAGTAAAAGCCTAAATCACAAACTCAGAATAACAATGAATCCATTGTTTAAAGAAGAATCCGAAAATAGTAAAAGAGAAGCTCAAGCAAACAAGATCTGGAAAACATTCAAAGAACAAATATGCAAAGTAGCATATAACAAGCTTAAGACCAAGAAGCTAACTGCTTTTCAAGAAAAACATCATAGACATGGACCAAAATTCATTAAGTATTAGAGAGCCCTTCAACTATTCGTACTTTTTAAGAAGGCAGAAAGTATACATAATCCAATAAAATTGCAAGCCCTTAGCATGGTGATTAGAAAACATAATACTATATTCAATCCTAATTATCAGATTGAAAACTATTGCATTCAATATAGCATTTCTCAAATTTCATAGAAACTATTAAAAAAGGATATACAGAATACAATAGAAGGTCTAAAACTTACTAATCAGAATATAAAGGCAAAAAAAAACAAGAGATGCTATCAAAAGAGCCTTGAAACAAAGATATAATAATTTATGTAGCAATTAAAGGAGAATGGTAAACTCTTTGACTGACAAAGAGCAAGTCAAAATAATATTGAATAGAATCAAGGTTAAAGATGGAGAAAAGGAATATATAACTATTAAGAAGGAAGAAATCAAAAGAAAAATAAGGAGATATTATCATGAGGCATTCAAAAAATGAAATACCAATTTTGACAGCCTTACAGAAGATTGGAAAGAAGAATACAATTCTAAAGACTATATTAATAAAAGGTGATATAAAGACTATTGGAGCCAATCTCCCAAGAAGAACTACATGAAACACTTCAAGGACTTTCCAATAATAAAGCCCCAGAAAGATCACAAATCAGTTATGAATGCTAAAAAGATTGGATCAAGAAGGAAAAAAATATTTTAGAAAGATGCTTAACTACTTTCTAAGGTGGAAAGTTACTCCAATAGGATGCAAGCAAAGCCATATATACCCCATAGCAAAGCCAAACCCATGGAAATGTGAACTCATCAATACTAAACCAATAGTATTGCTGGTGGTCATACAAAAATGCTTTATCAAAATCCTCTTAAACAGATTAAGAAATATCTGCAAGATCAATAATATTCTAAGAGAATCTAATTATGCAAGATTACCAGGAAAAAGTATAACAAAACTAATTCAAATTCTTAATAACATTTGTGAGTAAGCAAGAAAAAATAAAAAGAAGTTATAGATACTTTTCTAAGATACAACAAAAGCATATGATATTATTAACCTGATATGTTAATTAAGACAATGAATAGAATCAAGATACCAAAAGGCTTTTTTCAAATTATAATGAGTCTATTTCGAAATTGAGAATTTAGAGTTATATTGAGAAAGATTTAACTGAAGTAATCACAATAGGAAATGGGATTGATCAAGGAGAAACCATCTCACTACTAATGTGGAGGATATTCTATAACTCTTTATTATACAAGATTCAAAATAATGAAACAAAAGGCTACAAAATATCAATGGCTTGGAATCTAGAGTTAAAATGAACTACTAAAAGAAAGCTAGAGTCAAGGCATGCAACTATCACATTTATAAATAATACAACATGAATAGCAAGATTCAAAAAGGATATAGAAAAGATTCTGAAAGAAACAAAAATCTTTTACAGAGCAAATGATTCACAGATTAATTGTAACAGATCAATATTAATTACTATTAACAATCCCAATCAATATTCAGAAGAGGTCCAAGCAAGGGTTAATAGAGAAGTAATTAAAGAATTAGATAGAGCTGAATAGATAAGATTCTTAGGAATCTGGACAGGTAACCAGAAACCTGCTATTTAGCTCAAAGAACAGATACTTAAAGAAATTAACATAGTTATTAAGTCTCTAAAGAACAAAAAGTTAAATAACAAACAAGCACTTTATATTTTGAATAGAGTCTTAATACCTAGAATCAAATTCAGAATGCAACATAATATACTATCCTGGCAAATATGTAATGTCCTGACAATGATATATAGAAAGTTATTAAAAAATAAGGCCACACTATATTGATCCATACTTAATAGTGTAGTATATTACCCTAGAATTTACAATTTAAAGAGTGTTTGAATATTGCAAAAAGAAAATCAGATAATAAGATTATGCAATAGGTTAAATGACTTAGGACCAGCCGGAATTACAACAATTATCAGATTAAAGCAATCCCAGATTAAGTATTGGAAACCTCTTAATCTGCTCATATGTAACTCACTAAACTATCTTTCGAGAAGGAGCAAATTCACATTACAAGTACTGAAACTGACCAAATATATAGAGATAACTTTCCATAGTTGGAAGTAGAATAATATCTTTATTTGAAGTACTGGAAATAGTTCAATTAAAGATTATTTGATAACAAATGAATATAGTAAAGCCATTCCATCACTCAAACACAATAAGTTGATATATATGGATCAACTTATCAACTATGAAACTAGAGAAGTATTGAATTGGTAAATGCTTCAACTCTTATAAAGACAACTCATTCCAGAATAGTACTTGTCAATAATAAGGGAGATACAAGGAAACAAACTAAGACAGCTCACAAGAACTTGGAAAAAGATTGGTTAAAATAGAGTCCAAAATATCCAGTACTCAATTTTAACCTTGATAAAAGACAAAAACTTTAGATAGTTATTAAGAGCAATAATTTGCAGCAACAACTTGTTTGGGGAAAGTTAATTCTAAATAACAATAAAAAATATATTAAAATAGATTATTTCAAATGTGACAATTCTAAGGAAAACTTAGGATCAAACCTAATATAATACCAGGACTACCCAGAAGGGATATAGACTGAAAACTGATACATAGTAGAATCAAATATAGAACAAACATATATGGTTTCTTATCTTAATACTAGAAAATCTTCAAGAAGAGTTCAACTTTTAGAAATTTCTTGTTTCAAGATAACCCTAAAGGGATCAATAAGTAGAACAATTCATATAGACTTAGTAATTACACAATATGATAGAAGGCAACTGGAAGAAGTAGAGATAGAAAACTGGAAGGAGAAGCTTATTAAAAAGAATATTAAAGAAGGTATACAGTATATCAAACCCATCAGATTGAAATACTTAGGCATAACAAGGAGAATAATAGCAATAAATCAATAATCTATTACTCGAATGGATCCCTTGTTGATTATAGAAATAAAAATATGAAGATAGGTGCAGCATGGATACAAATTGGAGAAGCAGAAAA
This sequence comes from Acaulospora colombiana, assembly GCA_910592055.1. NCBI lineage: Eukaryota > Fungi > Glomeromycota > Glomeromycetes > Diversisporales > Acaulosporaceae > Acaulospora > Acaulospora colombiana. Next base: position 29,200 of record CAJVPT010000242.1, read on the forward strand.
AAAAAGCAAGTTTCAAGCAGAAGTAGTTGATTGGTTTTCGTCCACAAGAGCAGAACTAGTAGTGATAGTCACCATACTACTAGTAATACCAATTAATAGCAAGGTCAATATCCACACTGATAGCCAAGTCTACATCTCCAAATGGAAAACTATAGAAAAAGAGGATCTCAAAAAAACTCACAAAAGGTGATTAAAGAAACAAAATTGATTCTTGTGGGTATGAATGTTGAGCCTGGTAAAGAAAAAAGAATTAGATCTAAATCTTATCAAGATTAAAGCACACTTCAACATTCATTACAATAAGAAAGCAGATATTCTAATCAAAGAAGTGTTAAAGTTCTCAATAATAGAATGGCAAGATCTGGACTCACCTAAGATTATTATCGAAATTAAATAACAAGATATAGTGTTGGATGCTTCAATAAGACAATTTGTTAAAAAAACTAATATTAAAATAATGATATATCAATAGATAACCCAAAATAGAATAGACAAAAGTGGGATCATCAAATTCAAGATCAGCACAGGTACACATGGAACCTAGTTTGAGAACAAATAAATAATAGGTACACATGGAATATTTCTTTTAAAGGATCACAAAGAAAAAACTTTCTTATTAATATGACCAGTGACAAACTATCCACGTTAACAAAGCTAGCCACAAGAAGACTAGACTTATACAAGCAAGTAAAATGTCTTGTATGTAAACAGCAAGAAGAGACAATAGAACACTTGCTAGAATGTCTAGCATATAAAACTCAGTGACAAGAAACCTGACAGAAGGGTATGGAAGATATGATGCAAGGTTTCAACAAATTCCTGGCAGATAGGAAAAAGGAGTCAGAAGAAAAAGAGATAAGCTTGGCAGTTAATGACAAAATAGAAAGAGGAGAAATGAATAAGAAAATAGTTCAACTAGTAGAAAGCATCTCAAATACTAGTCAGGATAAACTTAGCTTCTGCATGGAACTAATTGAAAAAGATCTAATGAATGAGATAGTAGACTCGAAGTGTTATAGAAAGAGAATTGGTAAAGAAGCAAGAAAGTGGATAATGAAGATACAAAAAAAAAATACATAATCACTTCAAAAAGAAAATTTGGAATGTCAGATGCAAAAAAATGATAGAGTGGGAACAGATATTGGAAATCAATAGAAGTGATAAGATCAAAATGCTGACACATCTACAAAGGCAAAAAAACAGGGCCAAGGTACTAGGAAATCAGTTATATCAAGTAATATTAAAGAAAGAAAAATTAGAAAATACAATGCTCAAACAGGTTCTGTGAATAATGATGGATCCCTAAAGTATTTATCATATAAAATTTCACAGATCACTTACAGTATGTCCTTTTTTGAGAGACAAAATTCATGGCTCTTCACTTTAATAGGGACAAAAGTCAAAAAATACTATAAATCAATGATTTAGATAATGAAAAACAATTGTGTACAGTTTTTTTATAGTTATTAATTTAAAATTTTTAATGTTTCCTAGTGAGAGACATTTGATTTATGTTTCTTCCTCCTCCTTTAGGAACCCATCTTTATCTGTGAGATGGAGTAAAGTATAAGATAAAATAGTTGGATTTTAATTTCTATCAAAACTCAAAAGAGTAATCTGCAGACAATAATGTTAGAAGTTGAAAGGGTATTTACCTAAACTCCTAATAGAGTAATAAATTATTCTTAAAGTTGTATTTAAAAAGGTAAAAAACAATCAAGATAAGTGAGTTAGTTAAAGAATTAGCTTTATATCTCATATTATATGTACAGCTTACAAATGTTTAATAAAGTATACTTAACTAGCCTAACAAAGGATAAAAAAAAATAAAAATAAAAATAAAGAATTTGTTAATGTTTTTGTAATTAAATTTATAATAATTTAGCTACTAAATAATTTAATGCTGGCTAATATAAGTAGATCACTTTGCTCTTATTATAAAATAAAAAATTTTGAATTAAATTAAAATTAAAATTTTTATTTTTTTATTTATAATACCTATAGCTAAGCTATATTATAGTTTATTAATTAACTAAAAATATAATATATCTTTATTTAATAGTATAATATATATTACAGTTAAACTTTTTTAATTAACTTATTATAAATAATAATAATTTTTAAATTTAATATTATAAATAATATTTTGCTTCATTGTAGTTTTGAATAAAAATTATTTTAGTTTATTATATTATCATTAGCAAGTTATTATTCTATTAATTTATTAAAATATAAGAAACTGTAAAGAAATGAGTTAAAAAAAAAAATAGAATTATAAAAAATATATAAGTATACTATAATAAAATAAAAATAAAAAAATAAAATAAAAATTTTTAAGATTCAGAAATCTGACAAGGACCTTTTCAATACTATCTATAGATATATAAAAGAAGATAAAACCATCTCCTTAAAGAAATATTTTAAAGAGCATCTCAAGATTTCATCTGTAACTATATAAAGTATAATCAATAAGTTTTGTCAAAAGATATAAATAAATTTCAAAAAGAAGATCTGGAATAATCATTGTGTCAAAGTTATAGAATGGGAAAAGAAGTAGAAGATTACTGAAAAAGATAAAAGAAATAAAAGACACAAGCACAGATCTAATATATAAACTGAATAGGATCAAGAAGCAGCACTATTATCTCTGGAGAATCTGAATCTGGAAGGTACTAAAGAAAAAGAAGAAAAGAAGTATACAATAATTATTAAGAATTAGATTTGTCATAAAATCAAATAGTTTGGTTTTTAATTATAGACAGAACTTAAAATAATCTACAGTAATGACCTGTAGGCAATGATTTTATTAATTAGAAATGTTATCCAAATTAATAAAGGAGCAAAATATCATTTTCTAGGTTGTATTTAGAAAAATAGTTTTTCGATAATGAGTAAGTTAGTATGTGAAAGTCATAACAATTTATAAATATCTAGTATATATATAATAAAGACATGTCATGCTAACTTGACTGCAGGTTAAAAAAAATAAAATAAAATAAAAAATAAAATAAAATTTTTTTGTTTTCTTTAAAAATCTAATTTTCAAGATCTTTTTTTAATAAAAAAATATTTATTAATTTTTTTATATATACTGTTTAAACAAACTTATTACTTATTAGGAATCTTTAATTTTAAAAACATACTTAGTTTCAATTTTCTTTAAGTAATAATATTGTTTTGACAGTCATTAGTAAAAATGTTCCTAAAGGGAAAGACATGAACAAAAGTCAAATATCATTCACTAAGAAACATTAAAAATTTTAAATTAATAATTATAAAAAAACTATCTACAATTGTTTTTTATTATCCAAATTATTAATTTATAATATTTTCTAACTTTTGTCCCTATTAAAATAATGAGTTATAAATTTTGTCCCTTAAAAAGAGATATAAGTAATCTGCAAAATTTTATATACTAAATACCTTAGAAACTTATCATTAGCTATCAGGCTAACATGATTTATCTTTATTGAGTATTAAAATTTTTTTTTTATAATTTAAAAGACTTTTATAAAAAACTCATCCATCTTAGAAGTTTAACTTCTCTAAATACAACTTAGAAAATAATATTTTGCTCTTAAATAACTTGGATTATTCTTTAGTTATCAAGTTCATTGCTTATATATTATTACTATAATTTAAATAATAATTTTATATATATTTATAGTATAATAGATGAATACTTATAATAAATCTTAAATTCTTATATAATCTAGTAAAAATTAAGTTATATTGTTTTAATATAATATTTTCTAGTAGATATATCTAGTTAAAAAGATTTTATTAATAAATATCTTTTATTTTTTTTATAAAAATATAGAAATAGGAACTTATTAATTACAATATTTTTCAATAATTTGTTAAAAAATATATTTTAAATTATAATTAAAAAGTTAGAACTTAACATAGATCAAAAACTATTTAATCTTATTATTTTATTAAAAAAAGAAAAAGATCTTAAATTTAAACTTTGTTTGATTAAAATAATAAAAGAGAAAAATTTTGTTTAAACAAATAATAATTCTTTATTATTTTTAACTTATTATTTATATTTTATTGATCTTATGAAATTTAATATATAAATTAATCTAATTGAAAAGGTAAATTAAATACAATTAATAATATTATTAAAGTATATATTGTAATTTTTTTTTAAACCCATGGTCAGATTAGTACTGTATGTTTATTAATCATTAAGAAAACTAATTGAGATACATGGACAATTATATCATGATTAAACTAAAAAGACTCGTACTGACATACTTGTTAATGGTTTTCAATTTTCAAAAGAGCTTTAGTCTCTAAGTGTAATTTTGGAAATAATATTTCGTTTTGAACTAAGTTTTAGATGAAGACCCTCCTAACTTACCTATCATTGTCAGCAGATTGTCACTATTTATTATTCTCCAAAGAACTGAATTTGAGAAACTATAAAAGGGGAAAGAAAAAAATAAAATAAAAGAGGAATATTTAAAAATGTGCAAATGCACTACATGAAAATAAAAAGAAAAAAAAAAATTAAAATTGCTTCATGTTTTTCAAAGGACCTCTGCTAAAAACCTCTTCTCATTAGGAATCAACCCTTCTGGAATATCTTTATTTTTCCTGACTGTCTAAGGAACTTATCCATCTGTACTCTTGATTATTTTCTTGTGACTGTCTGAGATACTTAATACCTGCTTAGATCTAGTGTCTTACTCAATGTTTCCTTTCTTTTGGTCTTGATTTTGTATCTACCTATATAAAAAAAGATGACTAATGGTGGATCCCAGGTTCTTATATGACTTTTTAGTCACATTAAGTAACTCTCAATATCTTCCAACAGCCACATCTAATTAAAGGAATTTTACTAGTGTTCGTTTTGATTGCAATATTATTACATAACATCTAGAAAAATATATTCTCAATTCTAGAGAAGGGCAGTGTTTTACATTTCTCTGCATTTCAGTCTTATAGCCTGATCGGAATAAAAAAATAAACTCTTTCACATACTTTGTCTGATCAGGATAATAAAAAGTTGAAGGCCTCAGCTTGAATAAATAATCATCTTTCACTATCTAGGGAATTTAATGCCCATTCTAATGGCCTTATGATTTTTTTGCTTTAGTTAAACTTTATTTGGAGAAGAGAAGAAGTTCATATCCTTGATTTCTCTTTTTATCACCAATGATGTCATTAGAATATGTAAAGTGACTAATAGGAGCTTATTTATATTCAGCTACTAACATGTTTCATGTCAACCAATCAGATACCAGGTAACATTGTGCTATCAAAAATTCAGGATCAAACTGAGGTAGGCAAAATTCCCCAAAAAAATCATGAAAACCAGAAGTACTTTAAGAGGGTATAAGACAGTATATAAGAAGGAGGAAAATATGTCTTCCCCTATCAATAGAACTTCTATTTCTTGTCACTTCTAATTCTGTAAAATAACACTCCATATGTCAGTTCTTTTACTTCCTAGAGTCTTCTTGCCTTTAGTAGAGGAAGTACATATTTGAGTCTTTTCAGGTCACTAGAGACTCAAGTTTTTATTCGAAGGAATTTATAAATAAGTAAGGGAGGATAGAAGAAATAAATGAAGACAAGCTTCAAGTTGTTTTAATAAAAGTATAAAGACTTTATTAACAAGAAAGTATAAAACTTCTTGTAAACATTTTTTTTGTGTGTGATTAGAGGATCAGCGGAAAGAGTTTTTTTTCTTTTATTATATATTTTAATTAATAAGAACTTATTTATTTTGTTATTA
>CAJVPT010000243.1:0-34946 GCA_910592055.1 Acaulospora colombiana
ATCTATCGAAAATAACAGTATAGTTCAATATGGTAGAATGGGGGAAGTTTCTAGAGTCATATTTGTTCTATTTGTCCAATTTGTCCAGGACAAACAATGCCAATCTGTAATACAAGAAATATTCTTGAAGATCTGAGACCCAGGTGATAAATTAGACTTGTTAACTGGATAATTGATACTAAGATTGTCACAAGGCTTCAGGATCTTCATAAGACAAATTTCTTACAGTTTACAGTAGAAAGAAAATATTAATCTTAATTAATAATTATATTTTCTTTTAATTATTATTTATAGTTTTTGTCTTTAGACCTGTGGGTCCATAGCACAGTGGTAATACTCCCAGGTCGCAATCACAAGGTCCAAAGTTCAATACCACATGGGGGCCAAGTGAAAAATACCACATCACAATGAATTCAGTACTCCATTGGGTGACAATAAAATATCATTGGGCGTAGACCTGATTATCTTACTGATAGCTGAAATAGAAGAATCCATCACTATACGATGTCACTTGTAGCTGATCTTACTGGATCAGACCGGTCTACAGGTGTTGTGAGATGATCAGTATCTTATCAGTTCCCTGATAAGGTGGAGGAGAATGGAGCTGATCACGCGGTTAACCGGAATGAAGACTAGATTGGGTCCAGGTATCTTGACGATCTTACCAACTGCAAAAAGTTGCTGCAAGTCAGGAAGGTTAAAGTTCTGAAGAGAGTAAACATTGTACTGGTGGGATGCTTAAAAGCATGGCCAATTGTTGCGGCTTATCATCGGGAGACCTTGGTGGGAGGAGAAATCTGCGGACTATGCCGAAGTCCCAAATCTGGAGACAGGTTAGAGCAAACGCAACAGTCTGATAACTAGATTACTCTATAAAAAGTGTTCTGGAAAAAATTAAGAGAGCGTTGTGTGGTTTCCCTTAATGGGCTAGTTAGTATATATAGTATGTAATACATTTACCATGTAAAAATCATCATATGTACAACATTATTTCTAAGTAAATAAAAACCACAAATCCAGAAGCACAAATCAAATCAACTGTACAGTCAAATTCCAATGATTCACCAGAGCCTGAACCATCATGGTACTGCACGAAAAGGAAGAACAACACAATCATCCTGGGTAGATGCATCAGTACCAAAGGAAGCACCCTTAAACTTCGCCACTACAACATGAGCAACGAATCTCCAATCGAAAAATGTGAAGGCTGCGACCTCAATAAAAACCTAGATCACAGATCCAGCATGTGCTGCTTCAAGGCAGAGAGACACACGACAACAGTGGTACCAGTTATATCAACATCTAAATCAACTAGTACCACCGAATCTAGTACACAACTAAGGTTACAAATCTCACCCAACAGCATTGACAGATGGATATACGAATCTAACAATATCCTTGACTCAATACAAATAGACATCACACTGCCCAACATAAGGAGACTGATGGAACTCATAGAACTCACTGACTCATCCAAACTAAGGCTCATTAACATAGTCAAGAAATTGGAAACACACAACAAAATATGTATAACAACTGACGGAGCCTTCAATACAAAACAACCAACATCAACAGGAATTGGCATCATTATAAAAAACAATGATGGTGACATCCTAGAAACACTCAGCATGAAACTTGATAGACAAGCATCAGCATATAGAGCTGAACTATTTGTAGCAATAGTTGCCATTGCATGCATACAGCAAAAAACCGTTATCGAAATGAACACAGACTCTGCCAAACTAATCAAGGAAATAACATGTGTAGCAAACCAGCGAACCAAAAGCATCTCCGAATACTGAATCATCCACAATCTATACCTGATCATTCAAGCATCACACCAAACAATCCACTGGTACAAGGTAGACAAAGACAAAGAAACAAGTATAACACTAGACATAGCAGATACAATAGATAAAACCGTATTGAATAATACAACAGCAGATGGTACTATGAAACTCAATACTTTAAAAACAAACACAATCACAACCTTTATAGAATCGAGATACCTGGCCCAATCCGCAAATCCCTGAAACAGATATGGCAAGCTAAACTTACATACGAATGGAAAAATCATCATAGAAACAGCACAATCTTTCCAACCCAACAAAACGTAATAAGCTGAAAACTATCTACAAAACTTCTACATCCATCCAAATTCACTGGAACACATACAGACAATTTTAATCACATCCAAAGAAGGTTTGCAATCAAGTTATAGAACTCTGAACTCCCAACCATAGACAAACTATATAGAAGAAAACCAGAAATTTACACTTCAACTCAATGTTTAGCATGCTCTACGACAGAAAACAATATCCATCCTTTTAGATGCCCAAATCACTGAATAGAAATCAACGAAATAATCACCTCAACAATATATAGAAAAATCACAGTGAGAACAGAAAAAGGCAGCCCACACACCGCAAAGAATGAAATTACCAAGTACATCCAAGAGTCGAATCTGTGGAACCTCATAATAAAAGAGCCATCAGTCAAAAGATAATAAACCTAATCAGCAAATTCATAAACCCAGATAAGATAATGGAAACCATCCGAAGCTTCACCAACAACATCTGCTTCATTATGTACAATATTTGGAGAGACAGATGCGAATGCTTCCAAATTTGGGAAAAGGCACAAGGCATCACTAACAAAATAAAAAAGAAGAAACAAAAGAAAAAAACAAAGGGAAATCAACCCAGCTACAACTCCCCAGAAGTGACACAAAGGCAACCATCCGAGATTGCCACTAACATCATGGAAGACATTATCCAAGGGTTCTCAAGCATTTTTGATATCCTCTCCACACACACTAATGGAGCCTAGGCACGTTAGTACCTCCCTGGAGGACAACACGTCACAATAGGTATTGTATCAATTGGTTTTATTGTTTCGCTAAACATAGAAAAAGTCTAAAAAATCGCTTTGTACACAAGAGTAAATGTAATGCATAAAATCAATAAAATGGGCAACGTTATGTGTGTTAAAAAAAAAAAAAAAAAAATAGTTTTTGTCTTTTTTTTTTCTAGTTCTATTTTTAAATTATATAATAAATATGATGAAAGTTGTGTTTTATTGGTTCATAAAATAGATCCAATTATTAAAACAAAGTAATGATTTATATAGTATGCATTATTTAATTTCTTTATTATATTATTATATTATATTTATATTTGACTAAGAAGTTATCCAAGTAAGCAAATCTGATATATTGTTCTAATTTGACAAAACTAACATATTTAATTACTTTGGTCATTTTGATTACTTTGAATATGAAATAATTAATATTTAAATATAAATATAAAAATCAGCTATTCAAAGTAACTAATCCAATATTTTAACTACTGAATTCTCTTATCCTTGATATTAAATATCTTTAATAAACCTTTTAATTAAAGCAAATTATTCAAAGTCTCTTTTAATATATTTATCTAACCTCTACTATCCTTGAATTATCAACTTTAATATACCATGATTAAGGTATTCTTTCTTAATTTAAAATAAATTGCTGCTATAGTTATTCTATCTATTTATCTGATTTGAAGATTATTGAAAAGATTAAAAATACTTAAACAATAAATCAATAAGGCAATATTACAGAACTGAAATATTCTAGTTATAAGAGACCTGAATAGTATATTAAATTTTAGTATAGACAAACTTAATGACAAAAAAATGAAAACAACCTCCAATTCATTTGAAAAACAAATTGAAACCCTTATAAATAATGGATACATAGATACATACCATATACACAATCCATAAAAAGAGAATACACATAATAGAAACAAAGAAGTAGTAGTAGACATGTTCAGTTCTGGATTAATTCCAAGATAATATAGTAAATACATAAAGTTAATATTATAGATATACTTAATCTTCTTATCAATAGTAATCTCAAATCAATAATTACAAAAATAAAGATCAAAAGCAATATATTAACATATATTCAAAGTTACTTTTCTGATATTATCATATAATTATATTAAGTTAAAAAAGATCCAAATACTCAATATCATATAAAGTAGAGACAAATTATTGAATCCTATATTAAAATACACAAAACTGTGATAAAATATATTACAAAGTACAAATAAGTTAAAGCTACAACACATATGCCTCTTTCCCGTTCACCTGTGGTGCAGCAAACCCAGGCAACAAATAACTAAGAGAAATAGAATATGGAGAGATCCAAGAGACAGCAATATGTCACTAGCAGGCCAAACTATAACATCGATAAGATATCCAAGGTTAAGGTCACCCTTATTGAAAGAAAAAAGAAACAAACACCCGAAAAGAAACACACAACAATAACTCAAAGCGACAGCAAAAATAAAGAACAATCATCTCCCTCCAAAAATGTCACCACCCTCGAACAGAACCACTCAAATAGTATCGCAATAGTAACAAGCAGCAATAGAAATAACAATAGCAACTCCAGCTCATGGAGTGAGCAAGTCGAACAAGAGCCACTCCAAATATCAGCAGCCACAAAACAGACAATTACCAATACAGAATCCATGGCACAGCCCACAGCAAGGTTAGATGACTCTGACATCAATATGGACCTCAATGAGGAACCCTCAGAAACAGAAGATGATTGGCAGATTGCTGGTAACAGCAAAGGAAGCAACAGAAGGCCTTCAATATATACACCTATTTCAAGACCACGACCCAGGTCACCCTTTGACTCTAGATTCAGATTTGGATGTGAAAGAATCAAGCTCGGAGTGAAAGCTTCACTAATCACTGGCGAAACAACTCGCAAAAAGATAGCCCACATTATGAAAGCCCTGAACTCCCCAGAAGGTCTTCTCTTAATCTAAAACAAATGCTGCGAAGATGGAGATTATATCATTACCATATTCAGTGATCAACAAGTAGCAGATGATACAAGCAATCTTATCTTTCCAAATACAGACAACCTCTACTTATCACACATGGAAAAATCATATACAGGCTTAATAAGAAATGTAGAATAAGAGTCTGGGATATTCCCTTGAACACAAGACTTATAGACGTACAACAAACCTTCGCCAAATTCAGGCAGATCAACAACATAAAAATAACAACTAGAAATATGTGACAATCCGTGACAATCACATTTACCAATAGAGAAGACAAACTCAAACTCCTAGATTAATGGAGCACACTAATCAAAGTACATTTAGTAAGAATTTTTGATGCAGAGTGGGACCTCGAACAAATGAAAAACTGGGGCAATCATTCCCTCAAACTCACAAACCTCCTATCCAATGCAAACGCTTTCGATCTCAAACTCATCTGTCAAGAAACAGGAGCCAAAACATGCTACATCCCCCATCTCATATCATACAAACCCAGGAAATATGCAGTTCTTAGTTTCATTAATGAAAACATATTCCAGCAAGCACTTACCAAGACTTTCATACTAGGAGAAACAGTCCTTGAATGCAAACCAATTGACACCAAGCTTTGCACTATTTGTGACAGTGCACAACACCTAGTAGCAAATTGCACTATCAAAAAGAGAAGAGAACAGTGGAAAGACTTCAATCGTAAACAAGCAAACAAATTTAGAAAATTGTATCAATGCTTCAGACCAATGAATTTAGTACCTATCCACAAACTAGCGAATCCATAATCAAGGAAGACTATAGCTATTTCAGGATCATACATATCTGCAGTGAAAAACAGAATCTCTCAACAACAACTGCCAAATATCCAACATGATGAAAATCAAGGTATAGCAAATTTGCTAGCCGAAATCCAATATGAACTCAAAACCATCAAGAAAGCACTGTATAATCTTAATAAGAGGATTGATAGTTTAAAACAATACTGTTACAACAATGTAGAAGAGATAAAAGAAGACCAAGAACAAAACCATGACAATAATAAACCCACTATCCAACATATATCAGACTTGAACGATATATAATAATAACAACAACAGCTATATACATCTATTGGCAATATGGACCGAACAATAAACGCTCTCATCTCCACAATCACCAACATGATCCTGGCAGGTACAAATCACTCTTCTCCCCCCACCAAATATTAAACATGGATAACATGACAAGCAACACTCCCACACCAAAAGAATCAACTCATCAAACTCTATATCTACAACAGAATGCAAACAACCATAACAAACAATCTAAGAACAGTTTTGACTTACTTACACTTCAGGACACCCATACACATTGCACCACAATAATATAAAAACAAGCGATAGACAATAGCCAACTAGACTTTCACAAGTTAACAAGTACAAACGAATCCCAGGCCACAGAACTAAAACAGTATGAATATTGCATATTAGAAATACAACACAACACAAAAAATAGCAACTCAAACCTTCCATACTGGACCATAGTCACACTCAATTGCAGAGGCCTTAACGATCAACTAAAAAGAAAAACCTAATTCACAACATGGCAAATTAACAACTGGAACATTATTATCTATACTGAGACCAACGGAACCGATCAGGAGACAAGAACCTGGAAAATATCAATACATGCTACATGGTGAATGAAAGACATATTCATCAAAGTGGGAGTGGGCATTGCTATCAAAAAACCCCTCTCAAATAGAATAATTCAAGTGCAAAAGTTCCAGTTCAGAGCTATATGCATCAACATTGCATTATCGAACAAGAACTTCTACAGAATCATAGAACATACCCACCTGCCAGTGCAGGTAAACTCAAGAAGAAATACAGGAACAAATCATCAAATGGATCAAGCAACGAAACCATAACAACTGGCACATTATTATAGGAGGTGACTTTAATTGCAGCTACTCCCATAAACTAGACCGAATAAGCACAACTAGGAAGATACACAAAGACCAAACAGATTGCTTCTGCCAACGACTCACTGAATTTGACATGGTCAATTTATATAGACAGCACAATCCCAAGATAGAGAGTACACATGGCACACCTCTCCACAAGAACACTGCAGCATATTAGCAAGTAGAATAGACATAATTTGGACCAGCTCTTGCTCAATATGGTGCACAATAGATGCTTACATCTCTGACCAGTTAAACATATCAACAGATCACTATGCACAGATCACATATATCGAGAGCTGGCAAATAGAAACAAGAAGTAAACACCAATGACGCCCCAACTCGAACTCTAGACTACTATGGGAACAGACTATACAAGAACAATGGGAATCCTTCACAGTTGATATAGATATAAACACAACAAATATGACTGACAATACTGAAAACAATTAAATAGATATGGACAAGCAATGGAACAGACTCAAACAAACCATCCTCAATGCAGCCAAAAAACAAATTCCAAGATACTGCAAAAAACAGAGAAACAGACCTAAGCGGCAAAGTACCACAAGACCCATTTTTCTCATGCAACTGAATCAATACTGCAAACAAATCCTTCTAAAATATAAGCCCCAACAAAAAAGTGACGCAAAAAAAATAAAAATAATATATAATGCTAGCAAAGACAAAGTTCCTATACAAACATGGTTACCGGATAGTACAAAAAAAGAAGCCATTGAAGAAATAGATACTCTAACAAAGGTAGAAAAGGCCACAAGGAAGACAGAAATAAGAGAAAAAAATAGAGACAACATCATTATTACTTGCAAAAAAAGAAACCAATGGTATGACACTGATAAAAAACAGATAATCAGATCAGTTCTAGACAATTCCAAGAGAAGTATAGTCATAACCAAGCTGATCAAAGAAGTTGGATTAGAAAAAATACTCATACATGATCCAACAAAGATAAAAGAATAAGTCAGAGAACACTTTCTGCAATGGACACAGCACAGACATATATACGAACACAAAAGAACTATGTGGCAATAAACATACCAACTCAATAGTGAGATCAAATCTAAAAGTTACAAACACACAACGATACCCATCACTGTAGTAGAAGTCAAAGAAGTTATTGCTAGTACTAGCAACAAATCAGCTCCTGGGACATCAAGCATTCCATACGCTGCATTCAAACACATAAACATATCAATAATCGAATACTTAACAACCATGTTTAATAATATACTAGTTAGCGAAAAACTACTGAAAAAGTGGAAACAAGGCACTACCTACCCAATCCCTAAACCTAAGGAGTGGCACCACAACATCAACATTACAAAACCAATCACTCTCCTCAAATCCATTAAAAAGATATTCACAAAAATCATTAACAACAGACTGATAAAAGTTTTCAGCACTCACCCAATCTTTTCCGAAAACAACTGGACTGCTCTTCCTGGAAACAGTATACGTGAATCAATAACAATTATAAACCAGGTACTTAAAGACGCAAAAGAAAGAAATAAATCATGCCATATGCTCTTTCAAAATATGAGCAAGGCTTACGAGTTTGCCAATATACAAAAATTGGTGACTGCACTACAATGCATCAAGATCCCCAACAAGTTCATCAATATCATCATAAACTGCTTTACAGACAGATCAAATAAATTCATAATCCACTTCAGACTCACAGAGTCATACAAAGTAGAGAAAGGTATTGACCAGGGTAATACAATATCTCCCTTACTATGGCGAATATACTACAACCCCTCATTACCACAATTAGCAATATGAAGGGGTATCAGATGAAAAGCCAAAAATCCAACCTTGACAATGGAAGTACAATAAAAATTAACATCTCAATTACCTCCTACATGTATAACACCACCATAATCACTCAAAATAGAGAACAACTCGAAGAAATCACAAGGGTCTGCTCATTATTCTATCACCTCAATAGAATCACAGTTAACCAAGTCAAATCTAAACTCCTAATTGTAAATGCACCACAAGAAAACATCCTTTTTCAAAATCACACTATCACACCTACATCAAAAACACAGGCCATTAGAGTGCTAGGAGTTTGGCACAAATGAAACAAAGGGAAAAAATTTAATGCAAGCTTATCAAGAAAAAAGCTTGCAGTATCAGCAAAGTTATTGCCTGGAAAAGTATTACAGACAAAATGCACGCATACATTATCAATCATGTCCTTTTCCTATCCATCAAATATCTACTAATGGATCTCATACTATTGGCACATAAAATCAATTGGATTAATAGGAAAATTAGAACCAGCTTCAGAAAAAGAGTCCAGCTGGCATCCTCTGCCTCTAAGGTCATACTGCACCTAAGTATAATGATGGATCCCTAAAATATTTAGCATATAAAATTTCACAGATCACTTATATCCTTTTTTGAGGGACAAAATTCATAGCTATTCACTTTAATAGGGACAAAAGTCAGAAAATATTATAAATCAATGATTTGGATAATAGAGAACAATTGTAGGTAGTTTTTTTATAGTTATTTATTTAAAAATTTTAATATTTCCTAGTGAGGGACATTTGATTTATGTCTCTGCCTCCCCCTTTAGGGACCCATCTTTACCTAAGTACTTCATATAACATTATGAAAACATGCACCCACCAAATGCAGAAAAGCTGCAGCAAGATACAAAAGCTCTACAGCAGTGACAACATAACTGAACAAATAATAAGAATGTGTACACAACAACTCTAATGGGTTGCATGACAAAATCTGGACATTTTCAAACAGTACCCCAAAATTCATCCCACATAGTCAAACTTCTTACAAGACCTTTTCAGAGAAATACAATCACAAAACATAACAATGTATTGACATACTAAAGTAAACCAACATACATACAACCTGATATACATCAAAGACATTCTCAATCTTACAACATATGACAGCATAAGGAAAGGCCTAAGAGCACACAACATTATCTGGACAGAACAACTACTCAATAATTATTGTACCAAAGCCCTCTAATGGCATTAAATAGGAGCTTTATACAACAAAATCAACAAACGGAAAGAATTAGCATAGTTTCAGGAGATCAAAACAACTATTCAATATTATATTAATAACCATCTCAAGTTCAACACCATTAATCCTAAGGCACAGATACAATCCTTTATACAAGAAACCATTGACAACCCAAGCCTGGAAGTATCATAGTATATCACAAAAATCAAAAATACCACTATCCTGGGCAGAAAAATTAGCTCCTATGCAATACTCTCAAACTTTGACACTATACAATGACTGACAAATCTCCAATAAACAAATGGTCCGACTGTGACCTAAAGGAGAACATCAACAACAAACCAGACATGTGTTGCTTCAAAGTCTCACAAGACAAGATCATAAATGTGCTGGTTGCATCAACATCAAAGTCAATACAAGAAAACAACAACAAAACAAAAATGAGACTGCAGGATTCATCCACAAGCATTGAGAGATGGATTGTTGAACCCAACGACAAATTGGAATCAATCCAAATCAATACAACACCAGCTACTATTTGCAGAATACAAAAAACAATCAAATTCACTAGGGCAACTAAATGAAGAATTAGGAATATATACAACCACTTCATAGAGAAAAGAAGTTTCTATATAACAACTGATGGTGCTTTCAATACCTCTCAATCCACAGCAATGGGAATTGGTCTCCTCATCACAGACCATCTCAGAGCCATGCACAAAACATTAGGCATGAAACTTACAGGACAGGTATCCACTTTTCAGGCAGAAATACTAGCAACCACAGTTGCAATCGGCTGCATCCCATATGGTAGCACAATAGTAGCCTATACAGACTTAGCAAAGCTAATCAGAGAAATAACAGATGCAAAATAAGGAAAAAGTAAACAAATCACCAAGTACAGACTTATACAAAACTTACATCATATCATCAAGACAACACAACTAACAGTTTACTGGAAAAAGATAACTTAAGAGGAAGACACCAATGCAACCCTTAAAATAGCAGACAAAGCTGCAAAATCAGCCCTCAAAAGCAATACAGAAGACGGCTTCCTCACAACCTTCCTACTCAAATATACAATCATATCCTTCTTCTACAACAAGACTATAGAGATCCCTAATAATATTCGAAGAGCATTAAAACAAAGGTGACAAGCTGAACTAACACACGAATAGTGTAATCTCACATGCAACAAAACAATTCATTTCTCACAGAAGGAGAATATCAACTGGAAACACTCCATAGAACTCCTTCTCCCCTCAAAATTCTCTAGAGCACATAATGACAGTCTTGACCATATACAAAGATGATTTGCGATCAAACTATGGAACCTGGAGCTTCCAACAATGCATATACTGCACAAAAGAAAACCAGAAATATACACATCAACCCAATATTTTGCATGCACTGCAACAGAAGACAATATTTATATTTTTCGATGTCCATATCATGGGATTGAAATCAATAACACAATCATATCAACTATGCATCGATAAATAACTGTGAGAACAGAAAATGAAAGTCCATATTCAGTCAAAATGAAGGTAATGAAATACATTCAGGAAGCCAACCTATGGAACCTGCTCTTAAGAGAAGTCATCAGTAAAAAAGTCATAGAAGTTTTCAGCAAGTTACTAGCCCCAGGAAAAATATCTGAAACCTTAAAAAGTTATATCAACAACATCCGATTCATTACATATAACATATGGATTGGCAGATGCAGCCACCTACAACTATAGGAAAAAGTATAAGGCATCACAAGAAAGGACAAAAGAAAAAAGGAAAAGAAAGCCAAGATAAACAGACCCACCCTAGATCCACTACCCACACCACACTAGAAAATCCCCATAGAAACATTGAAAGCCATTTTTCAAGGTCTAACAACAATATATGATATCTTCAACTATACACCCTAATGACATTTAGATATGTTAGTACCTCCCATAGAGGACAACAAGTCACAATGGGTATAATGTAAATTGTATCAATTGGTTTTTTGTTTTGCTACACATAGAAACAGTCTACAAAATTGCTTTGTAAATAAGAGTATATGTAATACATATAATCAATAAAATAGGCAAAGTTGTATATGGAAAAAAAAAAAAAAAAAAAAAAAAAAAAAAAAACAATAAATTGATATTAGTTAGAAATCAAATCCTATACAGTGCTTACAAATATCTAAAAAAAATATTATAAAAGAACTAAAAAAAATTTTTAATAATATTCTTTAACAAGGTACAACTTTCAAAGTAAAGCAAAAGAATTATATATTGTCAACTTATCCAATAATCTCTAAATCAGATAGATAAATGGAATAACTATAGCAGTAATCCTCTTTAAGTTGTGGAAGAATATATCAGTCATGATATACTAAAGTTGATAATTCAATAATAGTAGAGATTATACAAATACAATATATTGAAAGAGGCTATTTATAATTTGATTTAATTATAAGGGTTATTAAAGATATATAATATAAAGGATAATAGAATTTAGTAGGTAAAATCTTGGGTCAATTACTTTGAACAGATGGCTTTTATATATATAATTGAATATTAATTATTTGATAACCAAAGTGATCAATATAATAAAAAAAAAAAACTCTTTTCCACTTGCATAAATTTTTGAAAATTTTTTTTTATGGTAACAACCCAAAGTTCACAAAAAAAAACCCAACACTCACAAAGAGCCACTCCAACAAACATGTCCAGAAGGTCCTCCAGAGTCAAGGACACAGTGGCAAACTATACTGGTAAAAAAATCATCACTGGCAGTGGTAAAATTGCAAGACCGCTTCTCAAAACCAACTCACAAGCAAATTCAACCCACTCACCAGTATAAAAAGAAACTGAACAACAGCAGACAAGGAAAAGGAGGCAGCAGCTCCAACAACTACAAAGGACCTTACTCAAAACCAAGACAAAAGCATGGAGCTCAAGAATGCAGAACTAGACAACACCACGAATCCCAAAGAGGGTACCATAGAAATCCTCAAGACAACAGAAGAAATGAACACTGAATCTAGGTCACCATTACCGGTAACAGTAGAATAAACAACTACAACATTAAAAGAAGGGAAAGAGTTCCCAAACGGCATAGAAAACATCACCAAAAATCAGTACAGTTATGAAGAAGAGCAGAACCGAAGGCCACTGCCACAAAAGGAGTGAACTCCCAAGGATCCTCAGACTCACTTGGTCTAGAAAAGATTTATATGGACATAGAGAAGCTGCCCAGACTTTCAACAGAGGAGAAAATTCACCAAGTACACAATAAACTGGGGCATCTACCAACCCTGAAACATGTCCATATCAAAGAGCCAATCGGATCCCCAACTATCACAGCCATCTTTGACAACTACCATAAGGTCATAGTTGACTGCAAGATTCAGATCACTGACAATGAAAATTCTAAATTTAGATTAGTACCCCAACTTGACACCACAGAATGCAAATCCTGATCCATTAGAATCTGGAACATTCTCAACTATTTCCAAAAAAAGGATATCACAACTCTACAGTATTTCGAGACAAAACCCAAATTGAATACATAATCTTACAACCAGCAGGACAAGTCAAATCTGGAATTGTTCAATTCAATACAATGAAGGCGTATGAGGAACAGGTTCAGAACTGGGCCATCTACAAGGACACCTTCTATATGAGGACATATCCAATGGTCAGAACTCACATCACAAGAGAAAAGAGGAACCAGTACAGTGCAACTCTTGCCAACCTCCAACAAGGAATCTCAGTGAAAGAACTCAAGAAAATAATTGAACAGACAGAAGCTCAAATGGTATATATCCCCCTCAACTCTACAAATCAGAATAAATGCTTTGCTATCCTGTATTACAAAGATGACAGAAACCTAAACAGAGCAAGAGACATGAACTTACACCTTCAAGGAAATGAATTAGTTTGGGTTACAAAATCAAATAAACTATGTTTCAACTGTGGAGCTCAGGACCATAATCACGCACACTGCCCAATAGCAAAGGGGAACCCAATACCCAGTGATAAAATGAACAGACTGGGCTAACCAAGGCTCTGGCCAAACAACACGAAAGAATACCTTCTATTGAGACAAGACAGGAGAACAACTTCTCACCCTCCCTCTCTAGGCCACACATATGCGAGCATTGCCAGAGGATCCCATACAATCACAAGTAGGGAAAATGTATTAGAAATCCTTAGACAAATCCAAGTGGACATAGTAGCCATCAAACACCAAGTGCATATCCTGGATAAGAGAGTCACAGCGATCAAAGCAGGTCCCCAAATCAAAGCCAAAGACTAGCAATTACAGACTCTCCTTTTCAAGATGAACTTTCATCTGAAAGTTCAAGTTTTCGAACTCCATCACCAAAAAGATTGGATATCAGACAACAACAGAGGCTAATTAATGAAAGAATCAATCAAATGGAATCTATAATGACATCCACCATGAAAAAAATGATGGATTGCCTTGACCATCTATCAATACAACTAATACTTCAGAACCGACCCTCTCTTTCCTCCTGAACAATTATGATTAGAAAGCAACCAGGAGATCAAGCCTGCAATAGGCAAAATGGAGGAAATTTCAACATCAATGAACCACACAATATCTGGAAATTAGGAACTTTAAATGTTAGAGGGATTAACTCACAAGTAGATAAAATACCAATTCTAGAATATGGACATGAAAACAATTGGACATACTGGTAATCACTGAAACCTGGCTCCCAGGCAATCAAAAATGGTATGATGAGGAAGGAAAATTTCAAATCTGGTCAACAAACAGTTATACAGAACAGGAGTAAACATTCTAATAAAGAAAAAATGGGCAACACACATCTTCAGGATTGAGGAATGTATCAATTGGAAATCGCATTAGACATAGCATTCAAAGGACGAATCCAATATAGGATACTAACAATCTACAACTCATCTGATGTATCAAACAAACAAGACAGGAGAAAATTATTAGAGTGGTGCAAAACAAAAATCAGCAAGGCAAAAAGCAACAATATATTCATAATAGTAATGGGTGATCTCAACGAAATAGCTGACTATCAAAAAGACTGAACAACAGGAAAAGATAAAGGAAACAAATCCAAGTACTTCATAAACTCACTAGAGACCTTCAACTTCATAGATATATTTCAACAGGTCTAACCCAAAGAAAGAAGCTACACATACATTAAAACGATGGAAGCAGACTGGATTATATATGGGTTTCTAGTTCACTGCAACTATACATCATAAACACTGAACATGTCAAGGTGGAAACAGTAATTAGAACAGATCATAGAATGGTAGTTACACATCTCGAGACACCACATACCTCCTGGAGTAAGCTATTTAATAGAAAAAATAACACACAAAACATCATAGATTACATGAACTCCAGCTCTAAACAATGGATGAAGTTCAACAGGAAATTGGAAGGAATATCAGCAGAGTTCTTCAGGAAAGACACCAAAATGGTAGAGGAAATATGGGAATATTTCTAAGAGTCGATCAAGACAGCAGTAGAAACTTCGTTAAAAAAGAAATGAAGAAGGAAAAACATGGATACCATCCATAAGTCCAAATACAAGAAGACTACAAAAACCACTCAAGATCAGCAGATTATATAGAAAATATCTGGCATGAAGAACAAATCCAGATACACACATACCTACTACAGAAGCACAAATCACAGAATTGATACAAGAAATCAAGAGATTGAGGATCCCCCTGACAGAATCCCTCTTTCATGCAAGACACAATCGATAACAATGAGGAACTACAGAAGTGGCTACTAGAAACAAAGGAAATCTGTGAGATATTGAACAAAATAGTGAAAATCACAATTGAAAAAGAGAAAGAAAGAACAATCCAAAAACATATTGAACAAAGATACAAGAACCTAGAGGAACACCCAAAGAAGATGATCAACAGTATCCTAAACTGACAACCCAGATTCATAGATACACAGAGACTAATAGAACAGAAAATAGAAAACGAAGTGAAAATAATTATGGATTTATCTACAATAAAGACCAAAATCTGAAACCACTTCCAAGAATGAACAAGACTTAGATGAACACTGAATATAAAGGACTTCCCACATTGGGAAAAAAAATACAGGTTCAAAGAAAGAATCCAAGAGAAGTGGTTTGATAATATGCTAGCCCAATAGAAACAGAAATAAGAAACGTAATCCAGGGAAAAAAAAAAACAGTTGCACTCCAGGACTATCAGGAATCCCATACATAGTGTTTAAGAACTTGAGAGAGAAGGGAATGAAGCTAGTAGAGGTACTCTTCAACAAAATCCTGAGAACAGGAAAAGTCCCGAAGGACTGGAAGAACGGAAATGTTTACCTAATCCCAAAACCCAAGGACTGGATGGGAAATATCAACATCACCCGACCTATTACACTTCTGAAGACAACAAGGAAAGTATTTATGAGCATTTTGATAACAAGACTGGTGACAACCTGCACTAAACATCAGATACTGTGCACCAACAATTGGGCAGGACTACCCAGAGGCAGTATACAGGAGCCAATCCATATTCTTAACAACGTTATGGAGAAGGCCAGAGAATTCAAAAAAGAAGCTTGGATCTTCAGTAAAGATATAAGCAAGGCATATGACTCAATGAACAGAGATATGTTGATCCAGGCATTGAAAAAAATCTGAGTTCAGAAAGAGATAATTGAAATACTGAATGATATACTACAGGACAGGAACAACAAAGTAATTACAGCACATGGCCTAACCGAAGAATACCCAATACAGGATGGAATAGACCAAGGAAACACTATCTTCTATTTCTTTGGAGAGTATATTATGACCCGTTATTACAAGAAATTGAGGACCAGCACACTGGCTACACAATGGAAACAGAAGTGTTTCTTGATCTGACCTCACCAAACCAAAATAAAATTGCCAACAAAATAACAAAGCAAGCAAAGATCACAGCTACAGCATATATGGATAACACTACCTGGTTCGCAAGTAACAAAGTAGATATGCAAGCCATCCTAGATAAAGCTACCAAGTTCCTAAGAATAAATGATATACAGGTGAACAGTGAGAAATTCTCCTTGATCTGTATGAATGTGCTACAAAACAAAGAAATGAAAGTATACAACTCAATGGAGTACAGATCTAGCTGATTGACAAAATGAAGCAATAAGAATTTTAGAGATATGGATAACAGAAGATGGAAAGAAAACCTGGTAGAAAGAGATCATTAAAGAAAAAATAGATATTATTACAATAACACTAGTTTGGAAAAAAATTATAGACAAACAGACATGCTATATAATTAATCAAGCCCTCTTTCCAGTAATTGAATACTTACTCAATGACTTAGTTTTGTCAAAAAGGGAATGTAACAAGCTAAGTAGTAAGATAAACAAGATATTTAAACACAAAGCTGGCCTCTCGTCAACAACCTCAAACAGTATTCTCCATGCAGATTTCAGCTACAAACTGTTTAACTTGTGGGACCAACAAATCCTAATACATGAAAAAAACCTAATGAATCGACTTAATAGTCACAACTTTGACAGAATTACTACTCAAATCAGACTACAACAACTTCAAAACAATTATTGGTCAAATACTTCAATACTTACAGACAGATTCCCCTTTTGAACTAGGAAGAGGAATACCTAATAAATGACATTTTAAATATGATAAAATTACAAGGAATCACATTGGCACCAATGGCACATATATGGTTTGGAAAACCAATAAAAAAGGAGAGTAAGGCAATCAAGGAATTAGTGACAGAGGAATGGTACAACAAACACAGAACCTCCCTCAAGCGCAAAAGGATAATGTTCAAAGATCAACTCCTGAATAACAACAAAACAAGAATTCTATCATAGCAACAAATAAGAATAAGACTGGAGAAGCAAGGAAGAACCCCGAATGGTACAAGGAACTGAAAGAACTATTTATCCAGAGATGGCCAATACTATCAGCAAATAAAGAAGACTCAAGCCTTAGAGAATACCATAGTGACAGCAGCCCTAAGATCAATAGCTTCTGAACAAACACTACAGTGTTCCTGGCCCAAAATCAATCAACTCTAAAATGGCTTGCAACTAAGAAGAATGGGAAAACAATAATAGTGAAGAAAAAAAGGTAACTATACAA
This sequence comes from Acaulospora colombiana, assembly GCA_910592055.1. Classification (NCBI taxonomy): domain Eukaryota; kingdom Fungi; phylum Glomeromycota; class Glomeromycetes; order Diversisporales; family Acaulosporaceae; genus Acaulospora; species Acaulospora colombiana. The sequence goes on from CAJVPT010000243.1 coordinate 17,954, forward strand.
GGGAAGAGCAATAGTAAATCACATAGTTACAAATGAAGAAACATAATCAATTTACCAATACAAAGGATGCCATTTCAACAATCAAGACCTTAGAAAAAAGTACAAGGACTAACAACAATGTATAATAGAACAGCTCCTATCTCATGCAGTAAACATCAAGGTCAGAAAACACAACACCAGAATCTCTCAAAACTGCAGAAACAAAGCACCAGACAGCCACTGATAAATAGATTACAATCATCTCCTCAAGGCATAGAATTGGTTATAGATGAAACCAGCAGGCAGGCTCCAAGACATATAAACCTAGTATATACCTGGACCCACTATCAATGACAAAAGCACTTATCAAGGAAAAATTACAAGCCCCAGACAGGATGATCCAAAAGCTAATACAAATAGCTTAGCAACTAACAACAGAGAACAATATCCAAATATATACTGATGGCTCATTCACAAGACATGGCACTAGAAGCAGGATGGGAGTTGGATAGATGGCCCTATCAAAGTCAGGTAATGAAATCACAACCTTTCAAGCAGAAACCCAGGACACTCCCTCCTCGACCAAAGCAGAACTGACAACAATCTTTACAGCAATCAGCACTATCGGTCCCAATAAAAAGATCGAGATACTTACAGATAGCCAAGGAGCAATCAACACAATCAACAAAGTATCACAGAAGGACCAGACCAAATATCAGAAACTAAAGAAGCAAAACAAGCTTCTAGTCAGTACAATTCAAGAAATTATCATAACACAAAGAATTAAGGTTCAATGGAAAAAGATCAAAGGCCACATAGAAATTAAAGGAAATGAACAGGCAGACAAATTAGTAGCTACCACACTGGTAGATAGACCCAAGAACATAGTTAAGATCCAAGAGCAACAGTGCACAAGCAGCAATATAACACTAAGATGAGACCAGTCCTTTGTGGACCTGCCCTTCAAAACATTAGGAAAAACCCTTCTGAAGACCAAATAGGCTAGTAAGTGGAGGACACTATGCTGAAATCAAACATGGCTCACAGGCTCAAAAGTCAAAGAAATAAATTGAGAGATGACTATGCAGACACTGATGCCATCCAAGATTATATTCCTTCAAACCAGTCAAGAAGATTACAGAGATAGAACTTTTCGATGGAAGACATGGTCCAATGAACACTCCACATTGCGAACATGAACATATAAAAACTACAGATATACAAGTTAGCGACATGTATAATTTGTGGAAGACAGGAAGAAAAGGACTTACATCCTTTCACCTGTGGATCCAGCAGGGCAAGGCTAGTGGAAAAACTGACAGCACTCCTGGCACAAGAGTGTGCAGCAAGGATCAATGGTAACAAACAGTCATGATCCATTCAGAGTAGATGGAAATAGTTTATAAAATCAAATACAGGAGAAGGAAGCCAGGTAGGATTGATGGACCTAATTAGTCATCACCCACAAAATGGTCCAGATAGCAGGAAAAATCACAGAGGATGAAAAGGAGGCCAAGACTGCAGTTAAAAAAGCAGCAGAACAACTATGGCAAGAGAAAAGAAAAATCTGGAGACTATGATGTGAATTAGTAACAGAGTGGGAAAAAATACAAGACATAACCAGGAAAATGAAATGAGACCGATTAAGTTATAACAATGAAACACAATATAGAAGGACACACAGTATAAGGAAAGATAGCAAAAAATGATAGAAAACCTATATATAAAAATAACAAACTAAAACATGAAAAATATACTTCAAAACAGCTTTAATCTTAACTCTCTTTTCCATATAAATATTAGTGTTAGTAGAGTCATGACATGCTAACATTCACTGTTAGGTGAACTGAAGCAAGTCGCAGGGTTCGTAAGATACTAAGTCATTAGTTTTTTCTCCTATCATAAATATATTTTCTCGCAATTGAATTTGTGTACATAAGAGGATATTAATAATTAAATAAAAACTATATGGCATGTCTTCGCCAGCTTAAAAAAAAAAAAATAAATAAATAACTACTGTAAAACTAGTATTAAGATATAATATGTATGAATTTTATAATTTTGATTGTGTAATTAAGGATTTGAAAATTGATAAAATTAAAATTTATAATAAAAATATAGTAAGTGAACTCAAACTTTTGGAAGCAACTGTATATATAAATTAAAAAATAAAATAAAACTCAAATAACAAATCTAAGCAAAGATTTAGACAGCTCGCTATTTTATATACTTAAAATTAAAAAAAAAAATAAATTTAATATTTAATATAAATTATTTATTTAACTAAACCGGTGCCTAGCCCAGGCCTATTCACTATAATAACTAGAATATTTGTATAATAATATAAAAAAAAATAAAAAAATAAAAAATTTTAAAACAATAAAACTCAAGTAAGCCAACCCGTTGCATAGCCCAGATGTACTCACTAGTTCTTGATATAATTATGTATCAATTTCCCCCCTCCCTTCTCCTTTTATTTGCACAAAACCTCTTGCAACACCAACCTTTTTTCTCATATCATTCTTTTGACCCTTTTTTCATTTTTTTTTTTCTTAACCAACCGTAAATTCATAATCGGATTAAGATCTGGGACCGATCAGCTTGTGGAAACATCGATCCTTCAGTAAAGTCATCGTAAACTTATTGTAATGATTGCCTTGCTAAAACGTCCACATGTTGCCAATGACTCGATTCTCCTGCTCAGGTTAATATCTCACGGTATAATTCATCATTTATAGTTCCTACAAGAATGTGAATCTTTCTCGCTGAATGTTCCCTATATATGCACTTTAAATGATTATTTCACAATCCTTCAAGTTGGCACTAGTTATGCAACTTTATAGTAAACCTGAATTATATTTCAGAAATTTGAAAGATGTATTTATTGGAGAAACCCATTTTTTCCATCATTTTTTTCGATGTTTTTGTGCCACGTAACCTAACATTATTTTTTTTTTTGCTAATTTCATTAGGAAGGGACCTTGTGTGGAATATAAATATATTAATCAAGTTTTTGAAGGTTTTCTTGAGCAGTACATGGTGCGATCTTTAAACTGGTTTATGTATTGTTAAGGATTTCCGTGATTTCTACTTGTTGCACTCATTTTTTTCCGTGATTCAGACAAGGTGTTTTCGTTATATAAATTAAGTTTTTTGGGGTGACCCGGATGCTTCGGTATCTTGCATTAGAACTCTTGGTTGAATAAGCTAGGTTGTCCATCAATATAGTGTTTTTATAGGGTATCTTGTTATTTTGGTATGTCTACGTTATAACGACTTGATAAGGAGACGATACTAAAAATTTTTTTCCATTTTGGTTAGTGCGATGAACATACCTTTAGCCAATTTCGGTGTTAACACAAAGCAAATAAATCTCTGGTGACACAATTTTTTTAAAATCGTCACTTTTTTCCGCTACCACTGTAACTAGGACATAATAAGAAGTCGATGTCTTTGATTCTCAATAACTTTTATTAAAATTAAACATGCTAACGTCTAACATTCAATAATGTTTGGGGAATAACATGTTTTAATAAATATTAATTTAAATCAAGCGTTGGTAAACGTAAACACGTAAAGAACCTATGTACATATTTGAAACAAAAACGATCATTTTATTAATAAAGTGATGGTTTGGACGAAGGGCTGAGCTAGCGTTAAAAAAACAAACTACCCAGTGTTAAGTAAATATATATACTATATATAAAAATTTATTTCTTAACATTAAATTGTTCTCACTCGGACTCAAATGCATTTGAAATGATAAAAGAAACTATGGGAAATATGCGCTGCGAGAACTTAATCGTTTGACTATACTATGTCGCTAGATGCACACGTATGTAGCCTAGCACATTTTGGAAGGATTTACATTATCAGCACGTTAACGTGTTGTGGGGTAATAAATTGTGAATTTCAAGGTCAGATGAGTATGACTTTGGAAACGTTTCCTTTTTAATTAGAATTGGTCGTTTCTATATCGATTAATTCATTTGTATCGTCTCCCACCGGTTTCTTTCTTTATTATTTAATTTTTTTTTTTTTTTAAAAAAAAGAAACGCCTCCCCGCAATGTCGTGACACCCAAATCTGAAACTATCTTAATAAAAATTTTTGATCACAATTTTACGTACGAATGGTGGAAAGGAAAAAAAATCTGCAAAAGATTTTTTTATCCATCCTATTTGATTCGATCATCTTTTCTTTAAACATTGTCTAAATTTGGTAAATAGAACGATGGTAATGGGTTTCCCTTTTTTTTCACTCATAAATTACGTATCGCTAAATTATTCAGGCAAAACTAAATTGCATGATGTAATTAACTATCTCTGGAATCAAGATGGTAGACTAATTTGGATTTCATTCCATTAAATGTCAACTTTTTAAAAGTAATGCCTAATATTTATTTTCTATAAATATATGCTCCAAAAGCTCCATATTCCACTCACCTCTTTTATTACTACAGTACCATTACTACCGACACAAAAGGATTCTTTATTCTGGTTAATTGAGAATTCAAACTTTCTATACATTCTTTGATTACCACCATTACTATCGATATAAAGGGATTCTCCATTCTGGTTAATTGAGAATTCAAACTTCCTATACTGTATATTCAATCTGTTATTAATATATTTCGAATATGATGAAAACTCTTCTTTGGTCTTTTTCTTTGTTATGCATCGTCTATTGCCTGGTAATTCATGCATCACCTATTCCTAATTCACTATCTACCTCCCACACTGGTTGTTCAAGTAAGAATAATTTTCTTACAATTCTATAATTTTTGTTCTATTTTCAGTTACTGATAATATTTAATTGATAAATTAAGACTTTAAGGTCAATTGCATCGTGGATAGCGAGTGCAGTGATGGAAAAGTTTGCAAATTAACTACGAAAGGATCTTCTTGTGTACGTAACACGTCATCTACCAATGATAAGCCAACCCCTCATCTCTCTAGTCTTGGTTGTGCTGGTAAGAACTATTTCGTTTTTTGTATAATTAACATTTTATTTTTTGGTCACTAAATACTATTTAATTAATAAATTAAGAGTTCCCGGTCGAATGCCTCAATAATGCAGACTGTGCAAAAAATACAATCAGGACAACCTGTTCATTCTCTGCCATAGGTGTCTTTTGTATTTGTGGCGATCCAAGCGGGTTTAACTGTTAACATTCTTGCGATTAATCTATTAGAACTATGGTCATTTGCGGTTTTTTTTATTCAAACGGGTTCGGGTTTTTGTAACAAATTTTAAAGGTGTTGCAATTAAGAGACTATAATTATTACAAATATATAAAAAATAAAGATCTTATTAAGAATGTTTTTTCTTGGAATTATCGAGAGACGTGTGTTCCAAATTTTAGAATGCCTCGTGTGAAATATAAAAGTTTATTCTTTGTAAAAAAAAAAATCGGTTTTTAAAGATTCAATATAAGTCATTTGAAGAAACAGTGACGAAGCATTCTTTACCTACTAATGTACATGTCAAAATAAAAGAAACTAGAGATTAAAATTAATTTAATTTCCAGACACCACTCGGGTTAGGAAGTGTATTAAGATAATTTAATTAATTTGTAGAAAAAAAAAATCAAATTAATTCATAAACTTATTAAGTGGTCAATCTTCTTACTCATTTTTTAAAATATCATATCTCTTTCTGCTAACAGTATAGCGCAGTACGAACAAAACGAATACAAGAAAGAGAACGCATAGAGGTATGAGTTCTGTCAACGAACATGAACTCTAAATGGATTCTACAGAGAAAGATCAGCTCCACCAGCACTTATTATAATGAAACCCTCTTAAGTAAAAACAATGGAAAGGCTCCCGTGGAATAAAACGAGGCCGAATTATAATCTGAAAGTGAACTTCATAATATAAACAGCTCGCAGATCTCTTGAAACTAACGGCAAAGATATTTTTTGTCCCGACCTTACACTGCAGATCCTTTTCCATCGGAGAAAACCAACAGCGCATTATATAGAAATACAGTAATTAAAAAAATCACTTGGTCATCTTAAAATAAAATTTTTTCAAAAAACAATAAGAGATAGAAATCCTTTTTTCAAATCAAAAGGAAAATAATGATTAATATCATTATAAAAATAAGTTTTAAATAATAATAATTTAAATTCTATTGTAATAATCTATAAACGATAATATTAATAATTGAAAGAATTTTTATTTAAACTATTAATAAAGCATAAAATTACTTTTAAAGTTGTATTTATAGTAAATAATACTGATACAAGTAAATCAATTAAAGAATTAACTTTAATGATATATATTATATTTATGTATGGTTTATAAAAAATTTAATAAAATATATATAACTGATTTAATATTGAATTAAAATAAAATAATAATAATAATATATTTAAATATTTAAAAGTTAAATCAGATTAATAATTTTTTTTTCTTTCAATAAATAAAAAAAGTTTTATTAATTTTCTTTAATAACTCCAAACAACAAAATCTTTTTTTTTAATCAAATCTAGATTCTTTAAAATTGAAAAAAAATAAATAAACAATATTTATATAAATAAATTTTAACTATAAAAACTTATAAGTATATTATTTATAAAAAAAAAACCTTTATTAACTTTATTTGACATAAGAAACACTATAAATTTTTTTATAAAAATAAGATTAAAAATGTTAAAAGTTTTAAAATTTATTGTAAAAAAAAAAAAAATAAATAAAGACTATTATTTCTAAAAAGATTATATAATTATTTTAAAAAATAATTTAAAAATAATATACACTGTTACTTTCAAAAGATTGAGTCCACTTACTATATTTTTATTATAAATTTCAATTTTGACAATTTTTAAATCATTAATTATATAGTTAAAAATTATAAAAGTTATATATATTATATATTAATACTTATTCAATTTTTTATATTTTTTGTAAAAATTTTTTATTAATATATTTTAAAGTTTAATTAATATCAAATATCTTTGTTTTTTATCAATTATCATATAATTTATAATAATAGTTAATTAAAAATTTTTAAAAGTGAAAATTTGATAAAGAAAAAAACTTTTTAATAATAAAATATTTTTGAAAAAAATATATAAATAAAACTATTATTAAGATATAATATTTATTTTATTTTATTTTTTATTTTATTAATCACAACTGATATTAGATATGAGCCTTTTATTAAAAATAAACTTAAATATGAATACATATATCCTTTGATATAACATTAATCATCTTATATAAAATATATATTTCTATATATATGTAAATTAATAATAACCTAGTAGAATTTATCCTAGTTAAACTTGCCCATCCACTTCAAAAATGGGACAAACGCAACTAGAAACTGGTGATTTATAATAGTCTAATAGTAATATTGATATAGTTAATAGATTTTACAATTAGTCTATATATTAATACTAATTTATATATTAGATTGAATCCACAAGGGTTAATTTAAACACAAGATACCCTAATACTTTTTGTATAAATCTTAGAGAGATTACTATTCTCTTTGTTACCACCTGCAATATTATAGACTAACTCTATTTGATAAGTTCTTCATTTAAGCAAGCACTGAATTGAGATATTTCAAGCTAGAATAGTTAGGTTCTGGAGTTTGCTAATACAGTTTTTGATTAAAGAATATTAAATGATTACTGCAGTCCTAAAAGTGAGATCCTGAAATTTCTTTTTTATCTAGTTCAAAAGGGATATACGGGTATAAATCATATAATTAGACCAAAGACTTTTCTTTATGCAATCTTTGTAATAGATTTATTTCAGTTCAATAATTCATAAAGATATTAGAAGTTCCATCCTTGTGCAACTTGGTTATTATTCTCATATGGCCCTTATGTAGTATTGAACTTTGGATCTTATAATTGTGATTTGGAAATACTACTACTATACTATAGATCTATAGATCTTAAGATATAATATTTATAATTTTTTATAATTTTTAATTATATTTAAAGATTTAAAAATTATTAAAGTTAAAATTTATAATAAAATCATAATAAGTGGATTCAAACTTTTAAAAGCAACTGTATTATTTTGATATTTTATCTTTAATTAATTCAGACTTGACTTTTATTATTTACTTTAATATAAAAATTTAATATTATCAGTATTTATAATTTTTTTAAAAAATATTAATTAATTTTTTTTTTGAAATAATTTTTAGTTTATAATAATTGTCAACTTGTAAAAGTTTTCTAAAAATATATCTTTTTTATAAACTATAATAATATTTTTAGTTTATTATTTATTTTGCATCAAAAATTATATTTTATAGAAGCAATATAATATTATAATTTCAATTACATATATAAATTTAAAAAATATATAATTATATTATAAACCTATATATTAATAATGCAATTGTTAGCAATTGATTAAACTTGAAACTAGTTTAGTAATTATTATATTGACTTGAAAAAACTTTTTTTACTGATCCCCCTTTTTTCAAAAAAAAAATTTTTTTTGATAACTTTTTTGAAAAAAGTGAATCAATTTAAATACACAAAGAAAAACAATATATCCTTCAAATCAAATTGTCAAGTACTTTTGATATATATATATTAAACTAATCTGAAATATAAAGAATATATATATATACTTTTTTATTAATTTTTTTACTTTTTTTAAAAAAATATTTTTTAAAAGAAAGAAAAGAAACTTGTAAACTAATTTACAATTAGAAAAAAGAAGCTAATATCAATTTAATACAGCTCACAGCCAAGCCAATATAAGTTAATATCTTTTTTAATACTACAAGGAACCCAAAAAACAACTAAGCTTATTTAATAAATCAAATTGCTTCAGTTACTTAAAAACCTAAAAGAATATCAAATTATTCTAAAGATAAAACAATTTAAATATAAATAATATATCTATTTCTTATCTTATTATATAAATACAAATGCATAAAAAGTATACAAACAAAACAAGTACACATATAAAAGTGATAAACAAAATATATAAGTAAGTATATATACTATATAACTTATAGTCCAAACAAATTAATTGACATTCATATAAATATGATAGTAACTTTCAAAATTAAAATAGAATTATTAACACAAACAAATAAATATATCAAAACAATACAACAAGGTTTTTTCATATTATTTAATCAATTCTATATAAATAATAATAACTTTAGAAAGATTTATCTATGATCTAAATATAAATTACTGATAAATATAAATAGGCAATCATATGATTTATCAATAGATATAAACTAGTAGCAAACATGAATAGAATATAATATATTATAGATAGTCAGTAAAAAAAAAAAGGAAGATAGTAAATACTTTAATAAACTTTTCAATAAAATACAATAAATATTCTATTCTATAGACCTCACAACAATTATTTTAACAAAAAAATAGCAAATTCAATGGACCAGTAACCTTATTATCAAAAAAATATACTATCTTAAACAGGATTATAGTCAAGATATTAAAAGTTGATATAATAACTTTTCACAAGAAATAAATCTAACCCAGTATATTACAAATCTTTAATAACAAGATAAAGGAGTAAAATAAGATATTTTACAATCTTATATTGAAAATAAGTTTATGGAAATTATCAAGAATTCTATAAATCAAAGTGAGATTAATAAAAATATTAAATAAACAGATAATAAATTAATAGTAGACAATGAAGTAACAATAATATGTATATAGGAGATAGAAGAATTGAAATCACAAAAATTACAAGAATAGGTCAAAAGATAATGTATCAGTAAACATAGCTTCTATACTATTAAAACAGAGATATGATTTTATCAACAATTTTTACTTTATAAAAAAAAAAGGAACTTATAAATTAGATATAATAACAATCAATATTTTAGGAAAAACAGAAGATGAAACCAAGGTATATTTAAACAATATTATAAAATTTTCATAAATTGAGAAAAAAGTTTATTAATAGAAATGAATAATTAGTTTTTGTATATAAGAAAAAGAAAATATTATAAAATATATAGAAGAAGTAAACTGAAAGAAAGACAACTTTTCCATTAAACATATAATACCTTTGACCACATATAAAAAATAAAAAATGGAAAGAAACTTAGATAGAAAGATTTTTTAAAAATCAAAAACCAAAGAAGACATTATTATCTAACATATATATTTGATAGATATTGATCAGAAAGTTAATAAGAATCTCATAATAGCATATCCCAAAAAAAAAAAATATGAAGAAGTCCAAAATATCCATATTTATGAAGTAAATATAAAACTGTATATAAAAATCTTTATCAAGTAGTACAAATATCTCAACCTAAAATTTGATAATACCAATCATTACAAAAATATTAAAGTTATATTCTTTAAGTCCAAGCTCAGTAACAATGAAATCAATCAAATATTAATTGAGAGAAATAATAGCTCATTAAGACTCTTAGATACTAATAAAATCTATACTAGCGAGGTAATCAGAGCATTAAATAGTAAGATATGTTACAAATCCAAAAATTTCTATATACTCAAAAAACATAACTTTATAGTAGTTTGCATTGAGATAAAAAAAGAAAGAAATATATATACAAACAACATATTTTCTTATAGGGATATTATTTCTCATAATGCATTAAATATATATTAAAATCAGAAAGATAAAATCTTAAAGATGAAAATAAAAATATAAGATTCAAATCCAAAAGTATAGAAATAGACAATTAATCAATATCTGTTTCACAATCAAATAATAAATCAATAGATTCTACTTTTATTTCAGCAAATTATTATAGTTTTAGAAATTAATGACAACTAATATAGTGAAATAATAATAGAACAAGATAAAAAGAAACAATATCTTACAATGGGAAGCAAAAAAAAATCAATTAGAAATCAGCGAAGCAATGAACATAGATTTTTCAAAGATAAAATAAAAACAAAAATAGAATGTATACAAGATCTTTTAAAAAGTATTTTAGTCAACCTGGAAAAACTATTTATTAAAATAGATACTTTAGAAAAACAAACAGTCTTTAGAAGTAAACTGTTCCTAAAGATATGCCAGTTCTTGATAGCAATTAAGAGAAGCAAATTCTATCGTCTTCTTGTCAAAAACTATAAATTTTTTTTCTTTTAAGTACAAGCAGGCCTACTTTATTAATTTTAATGCAATATATATTACTTGAAATAATAGTCTATTTATTACCTCTTTTTTCTTTATGTATACTCTATATTAATCTATTAAAAAGCTAATTGATTCTGGGAATTTCTTACGGCTTATTGCTCCCATTGGAAACTAATGTGTCTAAACTCCATTAGCACTAATACTAAAGATATAAAAAATGTTATGTTTTCTTTTGAGTATATTACTAATTGTATTCATTATATAAGTTGATTGAGATTTGCTTAATGTGGTGTATTCTTGATTACTTTTATAGCTTTTCTTTTCTTGCTTCTTTATAATGGTCTTGTTGATTTTCATGTTTTTTTTCCATTGTGTCATTCTTTTGTATCAATCAATTCATATATTAAATATTAGAAATCTTGTATAATGTATAATGCTTTTAGTATGTCGATGAGCTTGTTCTGGTTGACAATTTTTATGATGAGATTATTTAAGACTTTACTAATCCTTCCTTGAATGCAAAGGTTTTTAGGTCTTTTGTATTGAACTTTATCTTTGTATATATAATTGAAGGTGATTTCTTATTTTTTTTATATTATAGTTCTCTATATATGTTTTTGTTGATTTCTTCATATACTATATATTAATTCTGTATTATGAACAGATGGATGAATGGTCATTATTTTCTATATTAGTGCAACTATGATATTTGGCTATTTTGTATATATTTGGATAGTGCTTTTGCAGTTTATCCATTGTTGGCAACTCTCTGTTCCATAATTTAATTGAGAAGGTGCATTGTTGATGGTCCCAACTATTTGTTTATGGATTTGTGAATATTGTGAGATGGTTGAAAATGAGGATAATTTTCCAGTCTATTTTCTTATGAACCTGTTACTTCAGATCAATGTTTCTATTGAGATTGTTTCAGTCAATTATGAGTCATACTTGGTAAATTTATTTGATAGCCTTGTAGATGGGTTGGATAATTTTCACGTTATTGTTAAAATAAGATTGTAGATAGTTTTCTTCTAGACATGTGTTGAGAGTTGCGTTTATATCTTTGATATTGTTATCTATTGTTGCCTTGTGTGCTAATGCATCTGTCCTTTTATGGAAGAGGTTGTCATCTCTCTTTAATATTTTGTTCCAGATTATATTTTGTTGAAAAGTATTAGTTATGTATTGGAAGTTGAGTAATATATATTTTTTATGACATTTGATCACTTTTTGATAATTAATTAACTTGCTATAATCTTGGATAAGAATTTATGAATCAGTATATATGATTAGTGATTTCCTTTTTTCAGCTGTTATATATGCAATAATGGTTGCTATTATTTCTGATCTGTAAGCTGATTCTTAACTAGTGAATATTGCAGTAAGTTGCAATTGTTCTTCATTGTTGGGGAGAAATAAGACTCCTATTTCCATTTATCTTCTTTATTGCTTTTGTAGCTTTCATCTGTATATATGGGAATTTGTTGTTCAATTTCTAGTTTCTTTGATATGGTCATAGTGTATCTGTATAAGTTTTTTTGATCACTTATAATTTGTTTGAATAGCTTTATATTTGAGATTTCCTGAGTTATTATTAGTACTTTCAGTGCAGAGTTTTGCTGTTGCCACTATTTGTTTCAACTTTGGGAAGATATTTGCAGTCTGTTTTTGGGTGGTCTGTATATTTTGTGATTGGATTTGATAATCATATTTTTTATTAAATATATTATATAATGTTGAACATCACCAAACTCATATATTAATAAAATTAACATATTACATATTGTTGTATTATTACATAAACTAATTATATAACTATGGTTAGACTATTTTTAGTATAATAAAAATTATCTAATTATATGATTATATATATAATAATCAATAAGAAAGAATATATGATACTATCATCATTTTTCTCAAATTAATTTTTTAAAGTAATTTGATTATCAGATCATTGTATACTCTAATCTGTATCAAAGATTTTGACACTTTAGTATGATGTTAGTGAATTTCTTCTTCCACCAAGATCTTCTGATCACTAGACTTGTAAAATCCCAACAAGTGTATGTTAATAGGCATATGACCAGTGTATAATTTACTTTTTTGTATTGAACTTGTTTAGATGAGAATATATTTTAAGATACTCTTATGTCTGGAATACAATTCATTATTAAGAATTCTCTCATTTACTCAATCTTTCAGAAGTTTATTTATCTGACTGGTAGATAAGGTTCCATATATAGCATAGCCTATTACAACTAAACCAAAACAGTTGCCGACAAGATTGTAGTTTATTACTAAAAATAAACTACCTGACATCAATTTATAATTTGGATATAATAGATAATTGTCTGATTTATCTTGTCCTAATGATTTTATGGCACCAATGACTGTATCCGTGTTGAGATTATCAATTTCAGCATTGATAAGCATTGTTGCATTGTCTGCAATAGTAAGATGGATGATCTTTCACTTCTTTTTTGAAGTTTTTGATATCTCAACTTTCATAACTACTGGTTTGTGTATACTATTGAAGTGTCTCTTTTTTGTTAAGTGACTGTTGAAGTCTTCTTCATAGACTATACATTTGCATACCTTTGGAGGTAGAAGTTATTTAACTTTCAGTTATTTGTGAGCAGATAAACCTGACTTTTTTCTCCTTGAAGTCAATTTTTATGTGCTCTTCATTTTTGTTTTTTTTTAAAAGAGCCAGTGATTACTTGCTGGATTGGGGTGGCAGTTTATTTAGAGTTACTAAAACAAACAGAGAAGGCCCTTCCTATTCATTTTGTGAAAAGCTCCTTGACTTGAAATAACTGTTCAGTTGGTCCTGGGTATTTAAGACATTGCCATAAAGAAGACCAATCTCTACAGAAATGTTTGTCATAATATTGGTTTATATATAAAAACTCCACTTCATTGTTTACTTTTTTGAAAATTTACTTATAAGAAAATTTTGTTTTTAAAAAAGTGTTGAATGAGAAAAAGTTTTATGTATTATTTAAAACTATAAATATGAAAAATAAACAAACTTTAAAAGCAATGATAAAATAAAAAGATAGGAAATCTAGATATCTCAATATTTTTATAAGATAAGTGAAAAATATTTTTAAATAACAATAGTAAATATAGACTATCAGAAAAAAGTAAAGAAAAGAATAAGATATATAAAAAAGTCATTAGAATAAGTATATATAATATTAAAAAGATTATAGATAAAACAAAACAATAAAATCTGATTGAAGAGATAAATAATAGGAAATAGATATACTAGAATTATATAAAATAAAAATAATACAGGTTAAAATATAATAGGATTTTTAACAATCAGAAAGACTATAAAATTTTTATAGTACCAACAAAGATATATTATTTGAAGCAATAGTCGATTTTTTAATCAAAAGAGATCTGAAAAAAAAGATTGTATTAGTAAAAAAAGAAGAAGAATATATTATTACTACCAATATACTTATTAAAAAAAAAAGATCTGTATTATACAGATCTATATTCTTTCAGATAAACTAAAGTATAAAATGATATAAAATAAGATAATCAGTCTTATAAAAAAATATAAACAAGGCTATTATACAATAATAATAGTAGATTATAATACAGTCTATAATCTATTAAAAAATAAAAAGTTATCCTTAAAAACAAGTTTCAAATTATCATTATAGCCTGAAATTTCACTATTCAATTTCCTTAATAAATAAGATTTTATAGATATACAAATTACATAGAAAGACAAAGAAAAACTCTAACAAGAAAGAATTTAACAATAGTAGTAAAATAGACTATATTTAGATTTTATATAGTTTAACAAGTTAACTATTACTCTGATTCAATAATCAAATCATGAAAGATATTATATATAGTGTTATGAGTCATGTGGATAGTATAATTTATATATAATGGTCTAGAATCTAAAAACCCAAAAGTTTAGCATGAAAAATTGAGTACTGCAAGATAAAAAACTATAGATAAGGCTTGAGTATTGATAAGGGAACTATGTGTATCTAACAAAGTATGAAAAGTTTATCAAAGTTTAAGGTTAGCATAGCCAATTATAAAGTAGATAGTTCATTATTAGTTAGAAAAGTATAAATAACTTACTAATATATATCAAGAAAGTAGTGCTGAATACATTAGAAAATAGCTCTCATTAAGAATAAAGATAAGAGTTAATGATATATCAAAGAAACAGAATGTGAATAAAGAGATGTTTACTTTCAGCCAAGTCAATTACCACACCTCTACCTTCTCTAAGTGTTCTTTATAGGAGGTATTCTCTTCTTTATATCAGTTGTAAGTATTTGTAAATTATCTGGATTAAGCAAAATGCTATGAATTAGTGACAGATTTGCTGAATTAGCCTATGACAATAGTAATCATACTATGTATTTAATATTTCTATATAAAAAGACCTTTTCACAAGAAGCAGAATTATAAAATCTATCACAAATATATAAAAAAAATTGATATAAAAAATATCTCTATTACAATAGCAAACCTTCCATAAAAGTATAAATTATTAATTTAAAATATTACTAGAACCATTGCTTCAAGAAGAATCCAATCCATATAAAAAGAATAATTAGGAAACAAGCTATGGGAAACTTTCAAAAAAACTATTATATAAAACAATCAAACAATCTTTAACAAATTGACAACAAAGAAAACAATACAGTCAGAAGAAAAATATTGTATTATAAGCATAGTGTTGAATTCATCAGCTATAGAAAATCTCTGCAACTTAAAGAACTCTACAATAAAGTGGAGACATTAAAAAAAATAGATATACTACAGACTTTTAGCTTAGCTATAAAAAAAATATAATAGTATCTAAAATTCAAATTATTAAATTGAAAGCTATTGTATCCAATATAATATTTATAATATGCCATAGAAATCTTTGAAAAAAGATATCCAAGATATTAAAGAAAATCTTAAATTTATATATCAAAGATTAGAAGTCAAAAAAAACAAAAGATGATATCAAAACTACTTTGAAACTGAGATGAAAAACAACCAGAGACAGATAATCACTCTCTAATCAATTTCAATAGAAGCAAAATAGTATTAGATAAGATTAAGGTCAAGTAAGATAATAATAAATATATAGTATTACAACACAAAAAAATAAAGTTAAAAAAAAATAAGATAGTATTATTATAAGATCTTCAAAAAAAGTAAAGTTAGCTATAATAGTCTATTAGAAGATTAGAAAGAAAAGTACAAATCAAGAGAATATATTTAAATAATTTGATATAATGAACTACTTAAATCAATTTTACTAGAAAAACTAAATGAAACACTAAGGACACTTCTCAATAACAAAGTTTTAGAGAAATCTCAAATCAGTTACAAAATACTAAAAGATTAAACCAAGAAGAAAAAGATTTTCTAAGTAGAATACTAAATAACATTTTAAGATACAAAGTTATTTTAAAGTATTGAAAACAAAGTTATATATATTTTATAGCTAAACCTATATCTTGAGATTGTAAATTCTTAACCACTTAATCTATTATTCTATTAAAGATTACAAAAAAGTGTTTTAGCAAAATTTTTATTAATAAAATAGAAATATTTGTAAAATAACAATATTCTCAAAGAATCTAATTATGCAGAGTTGTTAGGAAAAAGTATAGCTGAATCAATTCAAATTCTAAACAATATCTGTAAAGATATTAAAGAAAACAAAAAAAAACTATAGATACTTTTTCAAGATATTGCAAAAGCATATGATACAATTAATCTATATATACTAATAAAAGCAATAGAAAGAATTATAAGTTTCTTTCAAGATTTTATATCTAAACTCTTTTCGCTGATCCTCTATCCACACATAAAAAAGATGTTCACAAGAAATTTTTTATTTCTTTGCTAATAAAGTCTTAACACTATCCTTAAACCAACTTAAAG
>CAJVPT010000244.1:0-34937 GCA_910592055.1 Acaulospora colombiana
TATAAATTATTAACTAAATGTTTATATATAAAACTTAAAGATGGCAAGTAAACATTAGGTAGGGAAAAACGAATAAATAAATTAAAAAAAAAAAAAAAAAAACACGATTGAAAAATTTTGGATAAACCGAACGGATACAAATTATATAAAAATAAATCCGTTCAGATTCGGATCGGATCAAATAAAAACTGATCCGATTGGATTCAGTTCAGATTAAACTATAATCTGATTCGATCCGATCCATTGCGATTCCTACGTGTGACCAAGGTCAGGCTTGAGATCTCTTTCAAGTCTCGTCCTGCTGAACAATTCTTTTACACTACCTATTACAGTATGCCTACAGAATGTTTATGTTAAGTCTTAGATTTCATCTCATCCTACCAGGCATCCTTTTTACATGACCTATTACAGCCTGCCTATGGAATGTCCACGTGGAGTCTTGGATAGTTGTCGATTTTTGGTAGAGACCCTTCTCTAACTAATGTGCCTGTGGTGCCACTAGTCCCCAAATTTTATGGCATGCAGATCTTCAGCCTATCTGCAGGAGCTTGATAGAACCTGTCTTTTATGACAAGGTGACTTCAGCACTAAAACTGATTGAAGCATCTTGTAATCTTTTGATTATTCCATGATCAGATGGGATCTTGGCTTAAAGTGGCAATAATTACTATCATGAAATGGATGGGATCTTCTTGTACTACCTAGTCTTAGGTAATACTGTCTCGCAGTGGTATTGAACTCAGAAACAGTACTTGATGACCTGGGAGCGCTACTACTGCACTATTAATTCACAGGTCCATATTATTAATATTAATGAAACAGTATTGTTTAAAATTATTAATTTTTTATTTAGATTATTAAGAAATTCTTTAATAGTTTTGATTTTTTTTAATAATTGCCAACATTTTTATAATATCTTGTATAATTTTAGAATTGATTTAAATTGATTGATATTATTGATTCTTTTAATTTATTATAGTTGTTATGTAGAATTCAAAAAATTTTTTTATTAATTATATAAGTTTGTATATAGGTGTTGAATTTATAGAATTGAATCAATAATAAAGTTTTTTAAACTTATTTACTTACTCTTAATATATTTTTCATTATTCTCTTCAAATTTTAATGTATAGTTGGCCATTAAATATTGAAAATAGTTACAAATTGTTTTTAACTTATTATTGATAAATTTATATTTGAGAATTATCTTTTTAAGAATAAAGAGTTTATTAAGTATTATTAAAGAGTACTTTTATTTTTGAAATATAAAAATATAAAATTTCTATACTTATAGAATATTAATTATAGGATATAATATATTTTGGTTCCAGTTTTTATCAAATTTATTTAAAATTGAATACATTGGTATTGAATAAAAGATTTATAAATTTTAAAAATATTTATTTCAATTTTTTATTTATTAAAAATTTTTATTAAATATACTTTTAATAATACAGTATATAGAAGACTTTTCTTTTCAATACTTTTTTAAAAAGCAAAATTTAACTATAAGAAAATTTTTATGAAAAAAAATAATAAAGTAGAATTTTTATATAAACCAATATTATGATAAATATTTTTATAGAAATTAATCTTCTCTATAATACTGTTTTTAAATACTTTTGACTAACTGAACAGTTATCTCAAGTTAAAAAGCTTATAAAATAGATAAAAAAGATTTCTTTCATTTGTTTTAGTAACTTCAAATAAACTGTCACTTTTACTAGCAAATAAATATAGGCTTTCTAAAAAGAAGAGAAAACAAAGACCATATAAAAAATAACTTCAAAAAGAAAAAAATAGGTCTATCTATATATAAATAATTGAAAATTAAACAATATTTATCTCTAAAGATATGTAAGTATACAATTAGTAAAAAATATTTCAACAATTACTCAGCAATAAAAGATATTTGATAATATATATATAATAGTAGTTATAGAAGTTAAAACTTTAAAAACTTCTAAAAAGAAGTGAAAATTATCTATTTTACTATTGCAGACAATGTGACAAAAGCTTATTTTAATATTGAAATTAATAATCTAAATATGGATTCAGTTATTAGTGATATCAGATTATTAGAATAAGATAAACTAGACAAATATCTATTTTATTCTAATAATAAATCAATATCAAATAGCTTATTTTTAGCAATGAATTACAATCTTTTTTTTTAATGGGTAGTTTATATCTTATTTATTAGATATTATTTATAAGTATACACAAATTTATTTTATATAAATTTAACTCTCTGACTATTTAATTAAACTCACTAAGGATAATCCTACCATATGGTTTATTGTCAAGTACTAGTATACTTAATTAATTTGCCAAGGCTCTATCTGTCCTATAAAAATTTGTTTTAAAAAAGTATTAGTTGCACCAGTTATTATTTGTGATAGGGGTTTGTGTATCATTGATTCTGTCTATATTATACTTTGTAGCATATTGCTATTTGTTATGGTTAAATTACTGTCTAGTATTCTTCAGTTAAAGATATATCTTACTTTAATAAGATTTTTTGCAGTTCCTAATATTGTGTTATCTAGAATTTGATTATTCTATTCTTGAATCCATGAGCTATTTCTATCATTGATAGGAATAAATATAATTTTTAAGGCCTTGCCTGTGATGGTTGTTTTCTTAACCAATATGTTTGCTTTGTTATTATTTGTATTATTGTTATGTGCTTTGATTTTTCTCTATATTATGTTGAGTCTTTGTTGTTTGGTAATGTGATTGATTATATTAGTAAGAGTACTATTTTTTAGTATTCTGATGGTAATTAAATTTCCTTGGACTTTGGAAATAGCATTAAGTACTGCTTGACTGTCACTGCAGATTATGATATTATTGTTTGCTAGGATTATTGTTAAGAAGGATATTATAATAGCTAGTTTGGCTCTTGTGGAGAAAGAAAAATTATTATTTTCTTTTTGAAGTAATTCCTGAAGTTTGAGTGATATGTCATCTAAAACCCATTCTGTAATCTGTATTCAAGGAGTCATCTGTATATATTGTGATATTTTTGAGCTTATAAATTGTTTTTCAAATAGTAGCTAGTTCAGTAAGTATACTTTCTATTATGTCTAAAGATGAGCCCCTAAAGGAGGAAACAGGAACAAAAGTCAAATGTTCCTCACTAAGAAACTTTAAAATTTTTAAATTAATAACTATAAAAAAACTATTTATAATTGTTCTCTATTATTCAAATCATTAATTTATAGCATTTTCAGATTTTTGTTCCTATTAAAGTGAAAAGTTATGAATTTTGTCTCTCAAAAAAAGATATAAGTAATCTGTGAAATTTTATATGCTAAATACTTTAGGGACCTATTATTAGTTATGTTTATAAAGTTTTTGATAAATTGAATCTTATGTTATATATTATAGTATTTTTATTGATGGTAGACTACATCTTTTATTCATATATATACTATATAGATTTTGTGGATAAATCAGTAGTTGTTTACTGGATCACAATTGAAGGATCTATACAAACTCTTTATTACATATTTGTCAACAAGTAATTATATATTTTTGAAGTAAACCTATTTATATGAATAACTATATATATTCTACCTCTATATATAACTATTATCTATTTGGAAAGATGTAAATTCCTTCTTAATTTTTTCTAGAACAATTTTATTTATAGTAAGAATAATCTGATTATCAGGCTATTGAATTTTTTTTATTCTGAACTTCTTAGTATTCCTAAGTTTTTCGAAGTGGTCTATAGATTTCTTCTCTCACTAAAATCTCTCAATAGTCTAGTTTATAAAACCTGGCACAGCCATATACTTGAATTCTTAAATAAATATCTCAATGCTAAGACAAGAAACTGAAGTTTTCTTTATTTTGATTTACTATTCCTTATTTCAGTAATATATTATCAATTCAATATCTACACTTCTTATTATATTTTTTTGATAATGTGACCATATCAAGGGATAATCCTATCTGATTTTGAAATTTAGCCTTATTACAATTCATATATAGACTGGCTTGTATTACTCAGGAACTCCAGTCGATTGTTGAAACAAGTTATACATAAAAACATCAGTTATATATAGTTATGTCAATATATAATATATAAATTATTACCTGCTTTTCAAAGATTGTCTCTTAAAGAATTTGATCTCAGTTCTTGTAATCTGACCTATAGAGTACTAATCACTGTACTATTGATCCAATATGAATTACAATCTATTAATAACTCCTTTAATTTAGTTATAAAGAACTATACTATATATATCAAACCTTATCTACTAGTTAGAAAAATAATTTTCTTAAAGATTAAGAAAATGAGAAAATTCTTAATAATGAATTGTACTTCAAACACAAGAGTATATTATAAAAATTCTTATTTAGACAAACAAATATAAAAAAGTAAACTATATATCAATCATATATTTATTAAAATATATTTATTGATGTCTTGAAAGTATAGTGATTAAAAAATCTTGATAGAAGAAGAAATTCACTAGCATTATATTAAAGTATCCAAAATCTTCGATAAAGATGAAAGTTTAATAATCAAATTACTTTAAAAAAAATTTTTTTTTTTTAACTGGAGAAGTTCTGCTATTGAATTTTTATTTGTTAATTAATATAGACTTATGTATACAAATTTAATTGCAAGTCTATACATTTATGAAAGGAAAAAAACACTATAACTCCATATTATATTATTAGAAACCCTGTGACTTGCTGCAGTACATCTTAGTGGGCAATAGTATGTCAAGACTCCACTAGAACTAATATTGATAAAAAAGAAAAAAAAAGAAAAGTAGTTATTTTTTAAAGTTTTTCTATTATAGTATTGGTTAGTTCTATGTATAGTTCCTCAAACCCATCTTTTAGATATTTCTTAAGGTTAATTTGGATCTGTTCTGGCTCCAAATTAGCCTTAAAGCTTTTTATAGCCTGTGTTGTTGGTGAATCTAGGCTTCATAGTGTGGTTTATTAATTGTCTGTCTTACTGTTGGCTTGCTTCTTCGAATATTTAAGTTTTTTATTTATGTTTTAACTTTTTTTCCTTTCTATTGTAATGTCATATCTAAGTTTTCAAGCTTCTCATTTGGCTTGCCAGAACTTGTGTATTGCTCCTTGGATTGTTTCCAGTACTTTAAATCTATCTTTTGTTATGGTCTCTGCTACTTGTATCATGTCATATATTATAACTCCCCTGACTATGTCCTTCCATTTGATTTTGTGCACTGTTTTTATGTTTTCCTTATGTTCTTGTGATATATGTGATCTCTTCCATTTGTTTTGGATTGGTTTTATCTGTTTGCCTTTATCTCTTGCTGTGCTTTCCTCTGTCAAGGCATTTATGAACTCTTCTTAAAGTCTTGTTTATACTGTACCATATTGAAAGATATAGTCATTAGTTTCTTTATACTATTTGCAGATTTTGCATTTGTCATTGGAATAAATATCAGGGCATCTTTCACTTAGTTTGTCTATAGTAGGTATTTCACCCATTCATGTTTCAATTCTGAACGATCAGTCTATATGATCTCTCATATTGGTTAATATTACTGTGATCACTGTTGGTATTAGGAGCTCCTGAGTCAGAGACCAGTGAATTTTTTTAGATTTCTTCTAGTTCAGCCAATCTTGGTTTCTTTGTAGTGTTCACTATTTACTTGACTATTTGTTTTTAAATATTTGTCTTATTAGAGACTTGATTTTAATGTCATATTGTTTTTGGTTTCATTTGATGAGTATATTTATTAATGTAGAGGTTTGTGTATTTATTGTTATGGTGTGTTTAGGTTTGTCTATTAAGTTTGTTGAGGCCAGCTGGTCTGCCTTTTCATTGCCTAGGATGTCAGAGTGACTCTTAATTTTTGTCCAATTGATTGCAAGTTTTTTGATTTCTATTAGGTCCTTGATGGTACTGCTAAGGATTTGGTTTGACTGATATGTGTTTCTTCAGTATCTCATCTGTGGTAGAGGCTCTCCTAATATGTTGATTGCTACCTGACTATATATAAGAATAGTGATTGTTTTGTTTGTGCTGATGGTGCTTATTATAGTCATAATGGCCATTAATTCTGCTCTTGTGAATGAAATTACTTTAAAAAATCATTTTGAGAAAAATAAAAATAGTATTGTATGTTCTTTCTTATTGATTGTTATATGTAGTAATTATATAATTAAATAGTTTTTAGTATGCTAAAAATAGTTTATCCATAGTTTTTTTTTTTTTTTGCAACAGTCATATGCTTTATTAAAATCAAAATATGTTTTAGAGATAATTGGGATAAGTAATTACTTGTTACCGCCTAAAAATTTACAGATTAACTAATAGTATAAAAGGTATCTATTTACATCTTATCCAATTAGAATTGGATAACTATATAATCATTTAGTGTAAAACTATTTCTTAAATATAATTGATTATAGGAAAAGAAGAGTACAAGTATTTACTTTCAGTAAAGTGACTCTAACTATAAACCTATATCTAGAAATAACACTTTCAAGTATTTGACTTACTAGATGTTTTGTTATTATCTTTTGAGTAGAAGACCAATATATTAAGAAAACTAAAATGCTTAATATCACCAGTATTAGAGATATATTATATAAGAAGATCTCATTAGTACTGATAAAGAAAAAGAAAAAAAAAAGAAAAAAATTTTTTTCCTTTCTAGGAATTTTTTTTATATTATAGTCTATCTTGTTATTTAAAAGGAACTTCAGTATTATATCAAGCTGAAACCTGTTTTGTTGCAAGAAATTTTCTATAGACTGATAAGTCCTTCTTTTTTTATTATAATCAAATAAATGGTCTAGATTGAATTGACTCTTTCTTATATTCAGAGATATGATTATGTCATATTCTATATCTATCTACACCAAGCATAATGATTTATGGTGGATTCCAGATTCTTATAGAATTGAGAAAATGCATTCAGACATATGAAGTGGCCAATAGAAGCTTGTTTATTAATCTTGTCAAATGTGTTTCATATCAACCAATCAAAATCACTGAATTTATATCACTTGAAAATTCAGAATTAAGCTGGGATAGACAAAATTTTCCAGAAAGCTATGAAGTAAAAGCTCTTAAAAGCCAACACAACTAGTTAAAGAGGAAAGATAAGTCCTTTAACTAAAAAAGAACCTCTATAATACCTTGCTTTTTCACTTCAAAAGAATAGTAACAGATACTTTACTGTTAGTTTTTCTTTCTTTGAGAACTTTTTTACTATTAATGATAAAGGTGAAACTGAACATTATAGGTCACAAAAGTTCAGTTTGTCTGAAGAAAATTGTAAATAAAAAGGATGGGTAATATAACTTTTGAAGGAAGTCTTCAAGTTGGTTTAAAAAAAGTATCAAGACTTATATTAACTGAAAAGTATAAAATTAGTTTATATAATAATACTATAATATATAATATATAATTTATATTAGTTTATAAGTTTAAGTGTACTTGATATTATATTATATATTTAACAAAGAATATGACCTATTTCTAATAACTGATACAATTAATAGACTCAATAACAACAAATTTATAAGTCTATAGTACAGTGATAGTATTCTCAAGTTACAATCTTATAGTCTAGAGTTTAATATAACATGAGGGTCAAGTGAAAATTGAACTATAGATGATACAAAGATCTTATTTTTTCTATAATGATAATTAAATATTCCAATAAGACAATAAGAGATACCTGTTTGTTCATCATGCCTATAGTAAGAATGATTAAATCAATACAAGATTCTATATGAGATTAGCATGAATATTATGAGTTTTCAATATATAACTGGTACTTAAGTACTCTAACAGGAAGTAAACAAGAACTCTATTTACTTATAATAGGTATAACAAGACAAAACATAATATAAGGTTTCAAAAAATATGATTAAGATAAGTGATATGATATCCTGAATATGAACTAATCACATTTCCCTTTTCTAAGATATAAGAAGAAAGATTTAATTATTTATAGAAATAACTTGACATGCCTATAATAAGATAAGAATTCAGATCAGTATAATACTAAAAAATACAAGACAACCTTCAGATGAGATAAAAACTAAGTAATATAATATTCTTGATACAAGATCATATTTAAATCAAGTAACAAGACAAGTCAAGATATAAGACAAGCTCCCAAAAAAACTTTAAACATTAATAAAGTTACATAAGATTCTATATAAGAGTTCTTAATACTGGTGGTACTGAGTATCTCAGATGAGTTTTTGATATGTTAATTTCCTTAATAGAAATAATCACAAGTTATTTAGTGGGCTATAGTTCTAGGAAGTATCACTTCAGTAATATATAGATTTAAAATAGTGAAATCATTTTATTAGATTAAATGTATAGACTTTCAGATCCTCTAGCTTAGTTAGAATTGATAGACAGTCCTACATTAGATGATTATATAGTTATTCTATTCTAATTGGATAAGACATAAATAGATATCTATTATATTATTTATTGATCTGTAAATTCTTAGACAGTATGGATAATTACTTATCTTAGTTGTTTTTAGAATATATTTTGATTACAATAAAGCTTTTAAACTGGTACAAGAATGAGCCAGTATTTAAAAAAAAAAAAACAAATTCAATCATAATACTAGATCTTACAGGCCAAAACTCTGGAACCTAAAACTGTCAACTAAAGACAAACTTATAAAAAAGTAACAAAATATAAAAGACAATCTTTGCATTATTTATTAATACATCAAAACTAATATTTGTATTATAATATACAAAAGTAATAAAGAAAATATCTTAAAAATATTTCATCTGCTAATAAGAATATTAGTAGCAAAAAACAATATATTCCTAAGAAAATATTAAATAACAAACTAAAGAAAATAGAAAGTGGCTGGACTCAAGAGGATAAAAATTATATTGTAAGGGGGCAATAACAAATGATTTTTCCAAAACAATAAAGGAATACATAATATCATAAAAAAAAATCATTAAAAATATTATCAATAAATTTTTAATTATCCTTTAAAATAAATGGAAACAGAGATATCAGCCTTTTGCACAGTAGGAAACAAACTAAAATATAATCAAAAAAGATAAAAAGGAATAGAAAATACTAAACAAAAAAACCACTATGTATAAATTATACATTTCAGAAATCAATTAAATTATGAAATATTCTAGTTAACACTGGATTAATTGAAACAAAATATGCTCTTTTAAGACAAAATTTTTATAGTATAGATAGAGCCTTGATAGATTAATCAAGTAAATACTAGTACTTGACAATAAGCTATATAATAGAATTATCCTTAGTAAGTTTGATTAGTAACTAAAAAGTTAAATTTGTTTAAAATAAATTTGTGCATACTTCTAAACAATATTTAATAAATAAGATGTAAGCTATTTATTAAGAAAAAAAAACTTTTATAATATATTCTATTGATTATAAAGTTAGAATTTTCTTTTTTATTGGTATATATAATTATTACTTACTATAATATTTATCAATTATTATTTTAATATTTATAATTTATTCAAAATTGAAAATTTGCTATATATCAATAAATTTTGTATTCAGAAATATGTCTTATATTTCAATAATATATTTTTAATTGAACCAATATATAGTTTTTTCTATATATAAAAAATAACAATTATCTATATCAAGTAAAATATAATTAATTATATAGTTTATAGATTATTAATTTCTAAAAATAATAAAGATATATTTTTTTTTATTGTAATGCTTATATTGAATAAAAAAAATATCTTTAAAAAGTTATTATTTTTATAATGTATACTATTTTTTATATATTGTTTCTTTAAGAATAAATAAGTTTTTTATTTTATGTTTAACTTTTTTATAACTATATTTGAGTTTAGAATTGAAGAAAAACTTTGATCATAGTTTTTTATTAGATATATATATTGGGACCATTTTTTTATTTATTTCAGTAGTTTGTTAGATAAATTTTTTATTAAAAAGTTCTTTATTTATACTTATGTCAATATTAGAGTTATTAATTCTGATCTGTTATTGCTTATTATAATTTATATTTACTATTATTATTGGAGTTTTTTTGCCTAGTATTATTTTTGTTCTACTTATTTACTAAATAATTTAAAGTTAATATTGTTACTTGAATATTTCTATATTTTGTTGTGCTATTATTCAAAACATTAGATTTAGAGATTAATTATTTATATTAAAAATAGGATTGTTTTGTATTTTTAATATTTTTTTTTTTGAAATCAAATATATGTATCTTTTCTATTATTTGTATATTTTTTTTAATAAGAATGATATTGTCTTAAACAGTTTATTAATATTGTGGTCTAGCTTACTAGTTATATATTATTGTTTTTTTTTTTCTCTCTATATTGTTATACTTTTTGTTATTTTTGTTCCAAGGTTTACTAAATTACAGATAAATAAAAAATATGACAATTATATTAATTTAATAAATTAATTTATAAAAATATATATAACAAAAAAATATAAATATTTTTTTTTATTCTTTTTAAAGTTTTATATCAACTTTGAATTAACAAGTTAAATTCTTTTTAATTGAAAATGGAACAAAACATTTGATAAAAATTTTGGTAGTTTTAATAAATTTAAAAAATTAAATACATAAATAATAAAAATTAATAATTCTTACAATACTTTATTGTATATTACTTTATAAAAACCAATAAATAAGACCGATTTAACTAGTTAAAAAATATTATATATTATATGCAAAAAATAAACCATTTTGTGCTAATTCTTAAATAATATATTATATCAAAATCAACAAACTTTTATTTTTTTAAAAAAATTAATTTAAAAAATATCTTCAAGAATTATCTTTATTTCTCTTTTTTGACTTTTAATAATAAAAATAATAATAAACATCTTTTTATTTATAGATAAAAAAAATTTTTTATAAAAAATAATCCAATAATAAAATAATAAAAAATCTTTTAAACAAAACTATATTATAATCTTTTAGAATAATAAAATAATCAAATATAAGTTTTTACCTTAAAAATATTCTTTTCTATTCTCTTTCAATTACTTTTTTTTTGAAATCTTATTTATTTATAGTTAATTTATAATTTTAAGTAATATAAATATTATTGAGATAATTTATATTAAAAACAAATTATATAAATAAGTTAACATTAATTATATTATAAATTTCAATAATATTAGTAGTAATTAAAAGAATTATTGATTTTTTTATTATCATAGTCAAGTAAAGTTCAAGATCAAGATCTTTTTTTTATTTATATTAGGCAATAAGATCATTCAACTTGAGTTATATTGAGCTTTAATCCTTAGAATATAGTTGAGAGTAACATTTTTTAATAGTTCTAAAAATAATTACAGTCAATGAAGATTCTTTATATTTGTTATAAGCTTCTATACATTATAAAACAAAAGAAATATTGATGAATCTAATCTTTTAATTAATAGAATACATTTATTATAAAATTTCTTTAACTAGTCATGGTTGTTGAAAGATATCCCACTAAATAATATGACTTATTACTATTATGTTATATAAAAACCTGGATATATTATAAGTCCTTAGTTTATTGCAGTTAAATACAAAATTATTATCTAAAGTAAATTGGAACTAGGTATATTTTTGAAAGTAAAGTTTAGTAGATAATAAGCCTTCTCAAACAATACACAGGGAAGAAATTTAAATAAAGAACAATAAGTTCCTTAGACAATCAGAAGAAGAAAGAACAATCAAATAGGTCATCAATCCTTTGAGAAGAAGATGATTCAAATGTATTGGACCTTTATCACCAGACTTCCTTGCATAAATAAAGAATTTATGTATTTCCCGATGAGCAAAAAAGTTTCACCTTCGAACGATAATGCAAATCTCGTGTGATACATAAAAATAATTACATCGTTAGCAGCTAAAAAAATTATAAAAGGGCCCTTAGAATGTACAACATCCAATATAGAAGCTCAAAGTTCGATATCGGTTTTCTTTTCATCATTTGCAACACGGACATAAACAGCCACGCTAAAACTTAATTTTTCATTGTATCCTTTAGTGAATCGCTCGGAGGAAGACGAGAGTCAGCAATCACCGAATCACCGACTGTTTTTTGTCATTTAGTGCTGCTGATAGAAGACGTCCATAATCAATATAGAGCTTGTTAATTTGGTATGATAAAATTTCACTCGGTTGCTGAGTGAAAAAATAATAATTAAATACAAACTACCCTGGTCGCCGGGTGGTAAAAAAATTTATCTTAAATATGCCAATCCTTTTTAAGTTTATTTTTAACGAAAAACAAAAATAATAATAACACTCTTTATTTTAATTAATAACTTCAAAAAAATTCAAATATGATAGTTTAAAAATAAAAAGTCAAAAAAAAAAACAAAAAACTCGATAAACATTGATTTAATCGTTAAAATTCACCTAAAATAAAAAATTAAGTTAATTTATTATTATTTTAGATTATTTTAGATAAAGTTAATTTAATTATTTTATTAATATTATTCACCTGGCCTTTTCACATTAGCATTTCATCATCAACAAAATCATATGTTTCTTTTTGCTCGACAAAATTAAATTTCCAATAGTCGTAGTCACTAATACTATTGATTATTTGTTCTAACGTGATTTTGCCTTTCTGTTCGTTTCCAAAAAACTTTGGTTCATAATTCAATTCGTTCCAACTTTTGCCTTTTAAGTTTTGAGCTTGCTGACTTTCATTTATCTTTTGTTTGTTAAAATTAGCGAAAGTATTAAGGTATGCATTTGCGGAGGGATTAGGAAAAGGTTTCATGTTGTCAAGGTCTTTGCTGGCTTTATTTTCTTTGTTGTCTAAGATTTCATAAAATGCTCGTAGAATACATTTTAAACGGATGTTGCAGTTTTTGATTGTTATGCCAGTAGCATCAACCCAACGATAAAGATCTGCTTTAGTTTCATCTCTAATAGTCGGGGGAACATCTTCATCTTTAAATTCCAGCATAGACATTGCCGTGGCCAAGAACTTTTCATATGATTTTAAAATCTGTTCTCTTGCTAAGGGACTTCCTTGAGAATCGTATTCTAGGTCGACTCTTTTTATTGCTTCTGAGTTAGGGATTTGTTTTCTGTTTTCCCAGTCAGGATAGTGCATTTCAAAGACTTTTTCTACCCACTTCATCGTACTATAAAATGACTTTTGTGCAGCCAATCTTGAGTGGGCATTCTCCTGTTTTTGCCTTAAAATTAATGTACTCATGTCTTTTTTTTTGTTACGTGATCAAAATAATTTTCAGATAAATTTTTGTTCAAACCAAACAATTATAAATAATTTTTTATAACTTACTTTTATCTTTGTATTTAAAATCCAATACTAAAGTTGTAATTAAATAAAAAAATTTTCTGATCCCTATTTATATAAAGAAATTTTCGCACGATTGCCGAGCAGAATACTTGCGAATAAATTCTCACATTTACACGAGTAAAATCTTTGCATGCATCTCGCTCATTCCTAATTTTTTTCACACTACTAAAATAGATTAGGAATCAATTAAACTTTACGCGAATAACTGAATTGGGAATTAATTAAACAAATTTTAATGAATTAATAAAACCTAATTTTTTTCACGCCAATACGTACACAGACAAAATAGGAATTAATCAAAAAAAAAAAAAATTTTTTTTTACACGAATAAGCTAAACAAGAAAATCGATCAAAAAGCTTTTTTTACGCGACTAAACTAAATTAGATTTAATTGGATTTTTTAACTAAATTAGGCATTAATAAAACAAAGAAAAAAAATATTTTTTTTTCATATAAATAACGAATTAGGAATCAATGAATAAATTTTTTACACTAATACGTAAACTAAATTAGAAATAGTCCAAATAACTCTTTTACACGAATAAAATAAATTATAAATCAACCAAACAACTTTTATTTTGCACTAATATATCAAATTAAGAATTAATCAAAAAAAAAAAATTTCACGCGAATAAATTAAAATAGGGGTCAATGGGGCCATTAACGGGCCCCTTCGGACTCCGTAAAACATTTACATTAATAAACCAATAGGAATTAATCAACCAAGTTTTTTCACAATAACAAGCACGCAATCCAAGCTAGGAATTAATAAAAATAAACCTGAAATCAATCAAACATCTTTTTTTGACCGAATAAAGATTTGGTCAAAAAATTTAACTAAATTAGGGGTCAATAAAACATTTTTTTTTCCACACGGATAAGCTAATTAGGAAAAAATCAAATAAATTATTTTCACATTAATACGAAACCTAAATTAGGAATTGGTCAAACAACCTTTTTTACGCGACTAAATTAACTAGGAATTAATAAAAATTTTTCACGCGAATAAACTAAATTTTGGATTAATAAACAAAAAATTTTTTTGAATAAACTAATTTAACTAAATTGGGAATTAATCGATTAAATCAATTATTACGCATACGGAAATAATGAGTAATGTTTAAATAGAAAAGGTTAAACAAATATATTGTACTTGCTAGATCCTAGACTTGTCTTTAAGATAACGAATAGTTAAAAAGCAGGAAAAAAAAATTATATAAACTGAGACCTGACGAAGTTGGCGCATAAATATTTCATTCGAATAAAGATGCCCGAAAGTTGGGTTGATTTGGTTATGCCCTGTCCAACTACTACGTGTTTTATGTACGCAGGCGATAGACCCCTTATATACTGGGGTCATGTAGCATGTAACGGTGCTTCTATGAAAATATCTGATGAGGCCAACATACAATGCACCAAATGCGGATTTAAAAGATTTATGACTTTTTTTACTTTTCAATGTTCACGGAAAGAACATAACGGAAAATTTGGGGAAGTTGGTTATAATGTTTTAAGAACGGCTCTAATCACGGCTCTCGAACACAGAGATTCCGATAGTGATGTTATTAGAAGACTATATAAATACATAAAAGAAAACAAATATAAATTTGAAACTTAAACTTATTTTTAAAAATCCTTTATCTAATTTCTTTTTTAAACTGTTTGGTTGTTTTAAAAAACATGATTTTTAAAAATATTATTAGCTTTAAATTGTTCTTTTTTTAATTATATTGTGTTTTTTTGTGACTTTTTACTTTTAAATGTTATAGCTAACTATCATACTTTGAATTTTTTTTTGAAATTATTATTAAATAAAGAGGTTAAATTATTATTATATTGGTATTCTAAAAAGTTTATTCTACTAAAAATACTTTTTGTATGACCAAAGTTAAATTTAGCTGAAATTCATTATAATGAAAGATTAAATATCTATGAAACGGTTGCACACCAAATGTAGACAATAAAGACCAACTAAATTATATTGATCACACTTTTGAGAAAATGTTAGCTGGCAATGGACAGTGAAAGATTTTTTATAGAACAAATTTTGGTGCGTTTGTTCGTTTACCTTGATTTTTCTAAATAAGAGCTTGGGTATGTGATAATGATATCGATAAAGCAAAGAATTACCGCGAAGAAGGCTTTTGTATGTTTTATGCTTTGTACATTATTAATAAAACAATAAAAATAAGTACATTATGTGTTCTCGTCAATCTGTTAAAATTTTAGCGTGTTGTCTGTGAATTGACAAGAAAAAAATTTTTTATTTCGTACATGCAAAAATAAATACTAAATTCGGACGTGGTCCGTGATGCATATTATTTTTTGATAAATTTTTTGTTTTTAACCCTTTTGCTAAGGACTATCAACACTAATTTATATTTTAAGACCCAGCAAATTTAACCTTCTCACATTGTTACAAAGTAACTCGGGATTTTTTAACCGCAGATTTCGTGTGGTTAACAAATACCCACTGCCACCTGTACAGGTATAACATCCAGAGTATATATTATAAAGTGTCCTCTTTCCAGTGGCCAAAATGGTCTTTCTCAAACGCTTGATCCGTAGTTCATTTTTTTTTATTGATTTGAACGCACTTTTAAGTTGCCAGATTCTAAGAAATAATCAATAATCAATGCCTCCAATACATATAAATCAAAGTAAATGGGACAGAAAGTTACGATAATCTTAACTCTTCTAACTATATACGTATTATGATTCTCTTATCGATGGCTAACTATACCAATCTTTGAAGAAAAAAATCAAGCATTACAGTTCAGATCCTTAAATTCTTGAAGATAGCTTTCCAAATATTGCTAGTAAATTTGCTCAAAACAATTCATAGTAGTGAAGAAAATCTTATTTTATTTTATTTATTTTCTTAAACACGAAACAGTCCCGCTTTATTAGAATCAAAATGGTACATATTACTTTAAATTACGGAGCAATTCTGTTATCTATTCTCTATGCGTTTTGGCCCATCCTATTTTTAAAAATATGATTTGTATCACTACCTCCGTGACTTGTTATATTAATCACAGAAGAACTAATATGCATAGGTTCCATTAGCGTGTATTTCTAATATGTCATATATGATTTTGTTTCCAGTGATAACGTCAGTCATTAATTTTATTTCTGCTGGTGTGTCGTCGACTTTTATTGGCGTTTTGGTGTTTGTGTTTGATTTGTGTGGTGATGTAGTTTTTGTTTGACCCGTTGCTTGTTTCCCATTTGTGTAGTGCACAGTATCTGTTTTTTCAGGTGTTGAAAGTTAGGAATCTATTGCAGTTAATGATACCTTTGATTGTTTTGCTTGTTTTTCTAAGGCCTAGACGGCTAGTTATGAGCTTAGTGATTTTTTTGTTAATCTCACTTCTGATGATTATGTTTTATGCAGCATTTCTAGCCAAGCTTGATGTGGCTGTTGTCTTTATTTGTATTTGTGGTTTGTCCGTTTTTGCTAGTATCTCGCTGCTAATTATGTTTAGAATCATGTCTTGTCTTTGATATCAATATCATGGTTTTTATAGTAAAAGGAGTGTGTATCTTCTTGAACTTCGGTGCAGACAAAACATTTGTCGAATGGATATGCTATCAGATGGCAATTGTTCAACTTTACAATTATGAGAAGCTCCTTGTTCAATAGTGTTTTAAAAATGTTTACAATCTGTAATTACACAATTTATAAGGTAAAAAGTTGAGGTTTGATGACTAGAGATGTAGGAAAGTGATTTTCAGTTAATTTTAGATTTGAGTTCTAATATGAGGTTAATTTCAAATGAGATTTATACAGTCCATAATCTATAGTGTTTACATAATGGTATAGATGGTTTTTTGATGTTTTTGTTCATCTTTGCATTCTATACTATTGCATATAATAAGTTTCTTATTATCAATATTGACTGTAGGAGATTTGAATGACATTATTTTTGGATTGAACAAGTATTATTTGGAATTTTGGTCTACTTATTTATATTCTAGTAAAGATTTTTATAGGAATATTACTGTATGTTGTTAAATATACAATTGACTAATTTAAGTATGTTTTTAATAAAGTTGACCAAATATAAGTCATGATATCTTTTAACATTAACTCTCCAAGCTTCTAACCAGGTCAGTATAGAGAAAACACCTTTTTAAACATTAGAAAGGACCTTGCAAACAATAGTTACAACTAGTAAACTAGCTACAACTCAAAGTTTGCAAAAATTCAAGAGGATGTCAGGAACCTAGAGCAATAGCTAAAGGAATATCAGAAATCAACAACAATATATAAATATAATACAATATATCACATAAACAGATATATATCCCTTACATTCAAGAAACTTGAAGAAAACAAAAATCAAATACAAAAACACTAGTTTACATATTTGATTACAATGCAACAATAAATCAAAATAGCAATAACATGTGAAGAAAATTAGACATACTAGGTTGTGAAGGATGTGTTCAGATATAAATAATACAATAAACAAATAAATAAATAATAATATGTAAAGAAAAACAAGACAGACTTGATTGTGATCAATGTGCTTAGACATAAACAGTATAACAAACAAATAAATAAACAATAACATGTGAAAAAAAGCAAGACAAGACTAACTTAATTGTGATCAACATGTCTAGATATAAGCAGCACAACAAATTAAACAATAACACTTTTTATTTTAAACAAAATAAAGTGTTAATTAATCTGCATCATGTTATATTATGGTAATCAAAGAACAAAAGATAATCCAAATTCTAGAATAATGAGAAAAGGAGCTATTAAAGATTTTGAAAAAAATAGCTTCTAACCAAGATCTTTAATAGAAACTATGGGAAAAAATGATTTAGTATAAGTTAAAACCAATAGAAGCTACTTAAACCCATATTCCTACAGAAGCAATTTGCTTATTTTTGATATTAGACAACATTATTGTCAATCTTTTAAGAATAGATTTCAAAGTCTTGCAAAGGAATATATGTTGCAATAATATTTCTTATTCTCTGGAAGAAAAAGCAAGACAAAAGAGAAAACCTCTAAGCACTTATGCTAGAAAAGAAGGTACAGTATATAATGTATTGACAAATGAAGCAATATATTATCAAGTAAATTATACTTAAGAAAAAATTGTGAGGACAAAGAATATCCTGATGAAGGTTCAACTACCTTCTGTGGAATATAAAAAAGAACCATTCATTAAAGAAGTAATAATTAAGGATAGAGAAATAGTAAAACAAACTGAAACTAAAACAGAAAGGCCAAAAAAAAACTGTACAAGAAAACTATATTAATGACAACATTTCTTATAACACAAGAAATAGAATTCAAAGTTCTACAGTAAATCCATTGTTCATCAAATAACAAGACTCAATTAAGATAGTTGTACTCCAGGCAACATTACCAGGAGAAACTAATAAAGAAGGAATTAAATATCTTAAAGGAGCACTAAGAATACCTAAGAAAATGAATCCTTTCAAAATTGAATTTATCAATGTAAATTATTCGATTATATTTGGATTTGATGAAAAAGAGAATGTAGCAAGATGTTTAAAATCTATTAATAAAAATGAAAAAAGAAACTTTACTATTAGAAAAATGACTAAAGAAAGGGTATGCGACTAGCCTTCCAGAGATATACTCAAAACAAAAAAATTTTTCAAGCCAAAAAACTTTCTTTCAATAAAAAATAAATCTAAATATATTACTTTAATAGACATAGATCACAAATATAATAAGGTTTTTATTAAAAAAGCAATAGAAAAATATAAAGAAATAGTCAATGTTCATGAATATCAAACATTATTTTACTAGAAGAGATTTAGAATCCATTTTTATACACATCATTAATATATCAATTTGGATTAAAGTTGGGCAATTAAGATAAAATATAATTAAATGCAATCTGTAATAACCCATAAAGAATTAGATAATAAAAAAGTCACTCAAATACTAATGGTATTCATAAGACTTTATTGATAAAATATTTAATAAATTAATATGGGGAATTATTCTTGAAGGCGATCAAAATACTAAATATGATTTTTTCGGCCCTCATTTTTTAATAATACGTATATAATGTAAATTTTAGGATCACAATTATATGGTCCGAAAAATCCCTGTCCGCCTTCGAAAATAATTACCTATATATGAAACACTAAGTCATATGAAAGCCAAAGCCTTTTATATATCAAAAAACAAGACTACCTTGATTTCAAAAAACTATGCAATAGTTTATTTTGAAAACAAAAAAAAATTGAGAGACTCACCCCAACAACAGATTAAAGTTAATAATCAAAGATTAGAATAGAGTCAAAAAATTACTATAGCAATAAAGTATCAATGGCTTTGATCAGTTCAGAAAATCTAGTTACAGTAATTGACAGGAGTGATAAACAAAAATACAAAAGCTAGGAAGATGAAAATAAAGTTTTTTTTTAAATGAATAGGGAAAAAACATCAAGGACACAACATAAAACTGATAATAGTTACCAATCGAGATCTAATAGACAAATAGAAAAACTTATCTTTTTAGCTACTAGTAGCAATAAAGAACCAATGAGAAGAAGAAGAGATCAGGTATCAAGTCAAACAGTATAAGATCAATTTAAAACTAATAATAAACCTTCAAATAACAAACAATCATACAAACAAAGAATGAAATAGAATACTAGAAACTGAGAATTAATTATCACTCAAAAGTCTGAAGTATTACAACTAAGCAGGATAATTGAAAGACTTGGCAAAAGACTAGACAAGCTAGAAAGAGGTTCACTAAAAAGATGGACCAATCACTCCTGAAAGGCATACCAGTCCAACCATAGAAAAAAGAGAAATACCAGTTCACTATTCCCAAAGTCAATATGAAGAACAAGGGTAAAGTTCAACAAATAACAACAAAAAATAATAAGAGAAAACAAAATAATTAAGATTCAAATATGTGTTTGCAAGATAATCAAGATATTGATGTGTTTTTGTAAACAGTAAAAATAAAATTTTTAAGCAATAATGAAAGAATAAAAAAACTCCTAGAAAAAAAACAAGAGGATGATATAGAAAAGCGTATAGTGAAAATAAGTACATATAATATTAAAGGTATATCTAAAAGATCAAAACAATATAACCTTGTTGAAGAAATTCAAGATAAAGGAATAGGTATAGCAGGATTATGTGAAACAAAGCTGACTAAGATCAAGGCAAAGTGTGCCTTTGAGAATTAGATGCCTATAAGCACTTCTATATCACTAATAAGAACACTTCTTTTGAAGCAGACATTAGTCTTCTAGTTAGGAAAGATCAGAAAAAAAATGTAACATCTATAAAAGAGGCAGAGAGATATATGATAGTTATCAGCTTTTTTATTTGAAGAAACAAAGTTTGCATTATACAAGTTTATATTTTTTCTGATAAAAAAAGAAGCCAAAAAGTGCAAAAATATGTAACAAGCTTTATTAAAGAAAAACATAAAAGTAATTTCTATATAATAGTAATAAGAGATTTCAATATAGTATACAATTCAGCAGAAGATAGAGCATTATTCTTCAAAACAAGATTTAAATCCTTATGGCAATCAGAAATTCTATTATTCAATATATTAAATAAGTGGGAATTTAAGATATATAAGCAATGTAAGAAGAAAAGAATAAAACTTCAATATAACAAGATATAACAAGTAATAGCTATATAGACTATATTTAGATATCACAAAACTTAACAAGATATCCTATTCTATAGTTTAATAATCAAAATATGGAAGAAATTATAGATAGTGATTATGATATGCTATATTATATAGGCTGTTTAAAAAGAAACACAGTAAAAGCAACCATAATAAAACCTATTAAAATAATTGACATAAAAGGATCAATACCGGAGTATTGACAAGCATTCAGTGATAATATAGGGATAAGAATATAAAACTGGATCCACTATTAAAAATAGAGTCAGAAAATAGTAAAAAAGAAATCTGGTCAATAAGATCTAGTAAGTATTCAAAAAACAAATAAGCAAAGCAGCTTATAACAAGCTGGCAATAAAGAAATTTGCTTCAACTAGAATGCAATACTATAAACATAGCTCAAAATTTATTAAATATAGAAGATCCCTACAACTAATGATATTTTATAAAAAAGTTATAGCTACAAAGAATATCAATAGCTTATAGATCTTAAGTACAGCTATTGACAAGTATAATAGAGTATATGAGTCTAATCATCAGATAAAAAATTATTGTATCTAGCATAGCATCTCCAATATTCCTTAAACATTATTAAAAAAGATATTCAAAATACAATAGAAGGTCTCAAGCTAGTATATCAGAAGCTGGAAGAAAAAAAAGCAAGGGATAAAATAAAATTAGCCCCTTGAACAATAATGCAAAGAATTGAGAACCAATAAAAAATAAATAATAAACTAACTTACTAACAGATAGAGAAAGGATAAAAATAGTACTGGATAGGATTAAAATCAAGGAAGATGAATCTGAATATATAACAATCAAGAAAAAAAAGTAAAAGAAGAAATATTAATATATCATAAAGATACTTTTAAAAAGCAAAATATTGATTTTGATAATTTAACAAGTGATTGAAAAACAGAGTACAAGCTCAAAAACTATATCAAAGAGATATGGTATAAAGATCTTTTAAAGCTAATCTCATAAGAACAACTAAATGAGTACTACAAACATTTTCTAATAATAAAATCCTAGGCAAATCACAAATCAGTTATGAAATATTGAAGAGATTAGGATCTGAAGGAAAAGGATACTTGAGAAAAATGTTCAATAACTTTTTAAAATATGAAAAAACTTTAATGTAATAGAAACAAAGTTATATATATCCAATTGCCAAGCCCAAACTATAGAAATGTGACCTGGCAAACACAAGACTCATATTTTTGCTAGAAGTAATAAGAAAGTGTTTTACAAAAATTCTCATTAACAGATTAAGAAATATTTATAAGACAAACAATATTCTCAAAGATCCCAACTATGCATGACTTCTTGGCAAAAATATAGCTGAACCTATTCAGATTCTAAACAATATCTATGAAGATACACAAGAAAGTAAAAAGAAACTCTAGATATTTTTTCAGAATATAGCTAAGGTATATGATACTATTAGCTTAAATATATTAAAAAAGATGATGGAAAGAATTAAAATTCCAGCCAGTTTCATTAATATAGTAATGAACCTATTTCAAAACAGGAAGTTTAGAGTTATTTATGAAAACAACTTAATAAGTCCAATAATAGCAGGAGATGAAATTGATTAAAAAGGAACCACCTCTTTCCTAATATAGAGAATATTCTATGGCCCTCTTCTATGCAAGATTCAGAACAATGAAGAATGGAAATATAAGATGACAGTTTCCTGAAATCCAGATCTAATAAGAAATAATATAAGAAAACTAAAATTTCAATATGTAGCTATTGCCTTTATAGATTATACCATATAGATTGCTAGATCCAAACAAGATATAGAAAAAATTCTAGAAAAAGCAAGAATTTTTTATAAGACAAATGACTTCCAAATTAATAGTAACAAATCAATGCTAGTTATTATTAATAATCCCAATTAATATCCAGTAGAAGTTTAAGCAGGTATTAATAAAGAAATAATCAAAGAACTAGTTAGAATCAAACAAGTAAGGTTTCTAGGAATCTGGGCAGGCAATTAAAAAACTGCAATTAAACTCAAGAAAAGAGTATTAAGAAAAATCAATGCAGTCATAAAAGCTCTAAGAAATAAAAATGTGACATATTAATAAATATTCTATATATTGAATAGAGTTCTAATACCAAGAATTGAGTTTTAAATGTAATATAATATATTGCCTTGAAAAATATGTAATATTTTAGCATGAGTATATAGAAAGCTCTTCAAGAATAAAACTGTACTCAATGGATCAACACCAAATAGTATCATGTATTATTCAAATTCCACAACTTTAAAAGTATCTAAATGCTTCAAAAAGAAAGTCAGATAACAGGATTATGCAATAAACTTAATGATCAAGGACCAGTAGAAGATATAATAGTTATTAGACTCAAACAAGCAAAAATCAGACATTGGGAACCTAATAATTTACTTATTTGTGATTCCTTATATTATATATTAAACAAAAGTAACTTTATGCTCCT
The DNA here is from genome assembly GCA_910592055.1 of Acaulospora colombiana. Classification (NCBI taxonomy): domain Eukaryota; kingdom Fungi; phylum Glomeromycota; class Glomeromycetes; order Diversisporales; family Acaulosporaceae; genus Acaulospora; species Acaulospora colombiana. The sequence continues at coordinate 23,457 of CAJVPT010000244.1, forward strand.
AGTATTGAAGTTAGCTAGAGATATTGATATAACTTTTCAAACCTGGAAATGGTATGATATATTTGAATAGAGCAAGGAAAATAATCCAATTAGTAAATAACTTGTATCAAACAAATGCAAAAAAACTATACTTTCACTGAGAAAAAATAGTTTAATGTATATAGAAGATTAAGATAATATTATTAATAATTTTAGAGGTGATATTGATAATATAGAAAAAAATGTTGGTTTGATGGAACAACCTTTAGATAATGTTAAAGAGAGAGTCAAAAATCATAAAAAGAAAATCAAAATAATTGAAAAGACTAAAGAACTTTTGATAAAGGAAATCGATTACCTCAGAGATAAAATTGATAATATTAAAGCTATATAGTATCCATCTTTTCAATTGGGATATCCATATCTATATCCATCTTCTCAAATAGATATTCATATCACTATCTTAATTTGGTTATCCACCCCAACCTGGGATGGGTTATCCGTATCTACCTCAAGTAAATTATTCTTCTCTATTATTATATCCCGGTGTCAACAAACCTCCAGCAATAATGTCACCACAAAATAAACTAGCAAACCTAGATATTGATGGCCAGAGATAAAATTATGTATTTTATTAAATATTTTAATTAAAATCATATAAAAATATAATTCAGATAATTTTGAGATTTACTGTATATTTATGTTATATGATAACCTGATAAATTTTGTTGATATTAGTTATATATTCAATTAGATTGAATATTGGTCAATTTTCAGGAATAAGACCATTTCTACCAAGGTAATAGAGGATTTTCACACTCTCTTCTAATTCTTTAATTTTCTATAGCACAGTTAAATTTTTATTTGTGCATGAAAATTTCTTTATTCTCTTTACAATTTTTTTTGTTGCCAAATTTCTTTAGCAAAGAAAATTTTTTATTATTTGTTTTTTAATGTGTGTATATGAGGTGAAGGTCAGAAGAACTCAAAAGATATATAAATATAGTTTATTTTTTTGTCAAGAATCTATAAATAGATGTGGTCACAAGTGATTTTGGAAAAATTCTTAGCTTCACCAATTTTTGGAAATGTCTAGTAATAGAGGCTCTTGAAAATAAGAGAATTCTTAGCTCACTAGTTTTCAAAGGTGTCAAGTAGTGAAGGATCTTGAGATTATTTATGATCAAACGTTTTATTTGAATGTTCTTGCATTTATTTTATAATATATTGATTGAATAAAAGAACTAATATTTATTGAAATTTATTGAAAATTTATTAAAAGGAAAAGTGAGAAGAAATTTTGATCATTCTTTTGAGAGAATTATTAATGAAAGGCATAAATTTCATTTGCAAAAATTGTTTTTATTTATATTAATATATTAACTACCAAAATTCAGAAATTGGCAAAGTCGCATTGCTATCTTTCAACAAATAAGCAATATACTCCTTATATACTATTCAGGCTTAACAGTATTGATCACTAATTCATGATGAATGGTTCTAAAAGAGTGTTTATATTCTGTGGTCAAATAGAAATACCATAAGAAATTAAGTTAGTTTTCAAGCAGCTTCAATTCAAGATCTCCTTTATAGATACCATAGTAAGTTTATTCAATAAGAAAGCACTAAAAGATAAACTGTGTCAAGGAGTATGTAGAAAATGATATAACATTCAAGATAGATTCCTATAAAGGAGAGATAGAATTGTACTATGATATAAGTCCTATTCAATCATTTTCTATATCAATTTTACATGTAATACTGGTCAGTTATTTTTGTTTCAAGAGATATTTGCAAGTTAGCTGGGCTTATGAATTAATGAATCAGTATTTTCTCATTGGTCAATATTTATCTTTCATTTATATAGGTGTTTCGTTGATATTATAAAGATTAATTTATAGTCAAGAGTTTATTTATAAGATATCAGACTGAAATAGTTTAGAATAAAACGTTCTCTTTTCTCAGAAAAATTTGCATTCATTTTATCCAAATAAACAAAAAAATATTAGAAAAAACTTGCCATTGTTTGATAGGGTATAAGTGCGATGAGCAGTAATTTCTTGATGTCTCTTTGGCAAGTAAATAAATAAATGTGACTTTTTATCCAGTTTTTGTAAAAATTGAATTTTGAATTTTGTCAATTTTTAGAAAATTGATTTGTTCATATGAGTTTTAAATTTGGATTGCAAGTGACATGGTCTTTAAATTTGATAAGTTTTCATTTTCTCTTTTCATAAAATAAGAAAAGACTTTTCAGTTGAATTAGCAATTTGATCAAATCATATTTTTTATAAAAAATAATTTTTATTTTATTTATTTTGATTTATTTTTAAGTAAGAGTAATCTATAATTATGATCATTTAACCATTTGAGAATTGGAAAAAGTCATGAATTTGTTATATCTGATGTTTTTGATTGAAAGTTTTTCTTCAATTATTTGATTAGTTAAGAATTTTTTATTATGAATCCTTGACAAATTATTTTCATGGATATCCTGAGTATTGGCCTCCATATAATGATACCTGGGTGATGCTAACAAATGTTCTTTCCTCCTTATTTCATTGATTCTTGAAATTTTAATTAGGTAAACTTGATATTAATTATTATAATATAATGTCTATAATATCATTATTAATTTAAAATTTTATCATTAGAAAAAAATAATTAAAGTTTATTTGATCCCTTATAAAAGTTTAATAAATGAGATACATGCTGATATCATAGTTAGTAAAACATTTTTTGTGTTAAATATAATGAATTTTGTCAATAAATGGTAAAAAGGTCTTGTGTTAAATTTAAAAAATATGCATATGCTCAAATTTTGGATTTTTTTTTTGGAAAAAAAATTTTTTGGCAAAAATTTTAACTACTGTATATGTATCTATTATTTTAGATGTTCAACAAGACTTCAAATACTCAAATTCTGAATATTTTGATTTCAAATATTTTGACCTCAAATGTTCCAACTCAAATTAGAAAAATATTAATCAAAGAAATCAAAAATTAAATCATGCAATTGCAGTTCAAAAGATTTTTATTATTCTGTCAAATAAGGTTACTTTAAGCAAAACAAAAAAATTGTAGGCATGAACAGATTCATGCTTAATTAAATATACATTTGGATAGGTTAGATGAATAATTCTAATAATAATTTTTTATTTAATAATGATAAATAAATTTTGAAAATTAATAAATACTCAATAAATTTTAAAAATAAATTTAATGATAACTGTTCTAGCTTTGATTGTTATGCATGATTTATTGTTTGACAAAAAAAGATATATCAATTTTTTGAAAGAGAAAAGGATATTACTAGAGATTAAGAAGTGTTCAATTTATGATTCACATATTTATCAAAAGTATCGATTTTATTGTGTTTGAATAGAGGATGTTGAAAATATGTATCAATATTTCAGGATTTATTCTTCTTTAATAGAAATATTCGATATTCAAAGATATATTTGTAAAATACCTGTGATTATACAAGAATAAGTATATTAGTATTAAGATAATTATGATTTACTTATCTGAAACAATTGTAAAATATATTTAATTATTTAGAATATTAATTATAAAATCATTGAGAAAAAGTAATACAAAAATAGGAGATTTAAATATAATTGTTAAAATTGATGAATCGAAGTTTAAGAAGAATAAAGATTTCTGAGTGATTGAAGGAATCAAGAGGATGATAAAAGAAATGTTTTTTTGAGGCAGTTAGAAATCGTGATATGAGAATGATAAGAAGGGTGATCAAGAAATATGTGAAACTGGGATTGATTGTTAACACAGATCATTGGAGAGATTATGGATACATAATGATAATGACATGATATTGACATAAAAGGGTAAACCATTCTTAGGTATATATATTAAGAGGTACAGATGTTTATATGAATAATATTGAAGGATTGTAGAATAATGTCAAGATCAATCTATTGAGTCATAAATATGATAAGATATGATTGAGAAACATTTGATGGAGTTCATATGGAGAAAGAAACATCATGATAATTTATGGAATAGATTTTTGGATAATTTAAAGAAATATAAAGAATAAATAGGTGCAAAAGTACAGATTTCATCAAAAATGTTTTCAAATGAGATATATTTTATGCTATTTAAGAACATTATTGAGAACCAAAATAATAGTTTAATTTTGAGAAATTTATATAAATCATTAAAACAATTTAATTGCATTATTACTACTATAATAAAAGATTTCTATGGTTTCTTATTTAAAAAATATTTGATTGATGTGAATTATTTTTCGAAGAATCTGATTATTCAATACTTGATTTATTTGTCTATTATTGACAGAGAGTATGTGATTAAAAAGATAATGTGGAATTCCAATTTTTTTTTTATTTGTATAGCATGTTGCAGCATATTGAATTGAAAAATAGATTTGAAAGACAATATCAATCTTTGAGTTATGGAATGAAGGTTTATAAAAAATTGATAATAAGAAATTATATTATTAGTGAAGGAGATAAATATTATAGAGATATGGAGCAAGCAATTAAGTTTAAAAGATTTTATTATAAGTATTTTTCCGAATATTATATTTATTGTTGCAAGTGTATCAAATATAGGAAGCTCTTAAAGAATATTCTAGTTTATAATGAAGACAAAAATTTGATTGTGAAATTTAAATAATTGTTATTATTATACTTATTTGAATGTATTTATTATATGTAAATGTCAGTAAAAAAAAAAAACTCTTTCCGCTGATCCCAATTTTTCAGAAAATTTCCTTTTTTGATAATTTTTTGAAAAGCAAGAGAAACCAGCCAAAAAACAAAAGAAACCACCTTTACAACCAAACAACTTACAAAAACAAGTTCAAGAACTCTTTACAGAGTGCAGAAAAGGTAAGTTTTACAAAAATTACTAACTTCTACTACATAAAATTTTTTCTTTTAGAAAGAGAAAAACAATAAGAAAGACTGAATCACAGTAAGCTCTTAGAAGCCCAACATCAACCTCACAAAGCTCCTAGCCAGACCAGTGCAGTTTAATACCTTTCTAGACACCAAGAGAAGCTTTACAAGCAATAACTCAAACTGATAAATCAGCCCAAGTCCAAATACTCATAAAACCTAGAGGGATATCCAAGCTTCATTGACTATACAGTAAAGAAGCATACATAACTCAACAACAGCATTTCAATAATATTACGTCATGCAAATACAGACATGTATATTTTTCACAACAAGCTCAAAAACGTGTCAAATAAATAACAAGCTCAAAGATGTGTCAAATAAACAACGTGAATACACTTTCTACATGTTTACGCAAATCAATTATCAACAACCTCATAACTCCACGTGTCTACACAAATCAATTATCAACAACTCATAACCCACGTGTTTACTATTGACTGATCAACAATATCAACAAGACTATCACTACATACACGTGAAACAAATATTATCAACACGGTACAACAAACAACAAGGTTTTTCTATATTATCAAAATAATAATAAGGAATAAACAAACCTGCAACACGTGGATCAACAGATCAACATCTTGTTTACATAAACAAGAATAAACAAACAAAACAAATAAACAAACTCAGCACTATCCAAAACAGCATTTAATAAAACATATCAACACCATATATAGCAACCTACTCTTCATATCACGTGATCAACATGTCCATAAGAAAACACAAACTCTTACAGGTTGCTAAGAAAAGAGAAGCACATATCATTGAAACTTTAGTCCAACTAATGGACAAATATGATCAACAAAGAAAGTTATGGGCCTCACAAATCTTCTTGAATGTCACTTCAACTCAAGAAACTATTACAAATCCAGTTCCAGGTCCAACTAGATACTCGATTATTGATAGTATCATTGCTAGAATTCTAGATATTGATCACACTACCTTCATCATAGCCAATGTTCTTAGACAGCATATCCTTTACTTATAGACCATAGGACAAGGAAAAGAAGAAGATCTTCTAGCTCCCTTTTTAGAAGACAAATATCTGGATATAATAGAACAGGCAGAACAAACACAATTTGTCTTACAACCATTGTCAACAAATCAGTCAATAATTGGACATGATCTTCCCATTAACAACTCACCTGATAAGGCAATAGCTATAGAAGTTCAAGTAACCATGCCAATTGAAATTCCGATCGTCACCGAAGTCGAAATGAGAGATAAAGAACTAGAAGACAAAATTGAAATGGAAGTCATTGATGAAAAAATTAGAGGGAATAATATTGCTGAACAACAAACATATAAAACAAGAAATAGGAAAACATCCAGTATTAATCCATATCATATCAAGGAAAATGGAGATTTCAAAATGGGTGTATTTATCTCAAGACTTCCAGGAGAAACCGAAACTGAACAAATAGCATATCTCCAGAATACATTAAGCCTACCAAAAAACTCTTACCCCTTTACAAAAGAATTTATCAATGGCAATGCCTGGACGACATTCTGTTGTGAAGAGGAAGAAGACGCAATAAGATGCCTTGAAAAAATCAATAAAAAAGAGGAAGACAATTTTACTATAATACCTCTAGAAATGAATAAATGGTCAAGCCCTAGCCAACTATCAAATAAAAAAGTATTTCAGAAAACACAGGAGGAAAAAGAATCATCACTGGTAGTTACCTTGATTGATATAGATTATAATTATTCACGTCAAGAAATCAAGGCAGTTCTCAACCAATATGACCAAACAACAAACATCTATATTTACAACCATTCACGGTCACAACGCAGAATCAAGCACATATCATTCCTCACAAACAATATACTGATCTCGAAGAAAAATATATGATCCATACCAGAGCGAAAACAATTAAAGCTATTTTCTCTCAAAATGAACCTGATAATGAAGAAATCAATAAAATTATTAAACAACGCAACACACAATCCTTGCGACTGTATGGAGTACACAATACTATCACTGGATTAATTGCGAGAGCAGTTAAACATACCAAGGCCAGAGCATGTTACATTCCTAGAAATACTCATACACTTAAATGAAGAGGCTATGCTGTAATTTGCTTCCCAACAGCACAAGATCTTAACAATGCTTTAAAACATCACATTTGCATTCATGGTCATAAACTTACATGGAGTACAAAAGAATACTTTAATCAAGAACAAAAGTGTTCACAAGAAAAACAGGATTTCGATGAAGTGGAGGAATCTGATGCTAAAATCACACAGTTTAATAAACAACAAACTGATAGTATAAAAATGGGTCAAACTGATATTAGAAACAATACAAGACCCAACTGGCATACAACACTAAAGGATGAATCAGAAATTAAGATCACGAAAAGAACATATCTGGATAGAAGGAAAGGAAAAAGCCATCTTCAAGATAACAAGCTCACTGCCAACAAAATAGAGACTCCTAAATGCTTTGCTACTAGTAGTAACAGAGAACCTGTTAATTATCGCAATAGACAAAGAATATGTAACAGATCTGAAAGCCCCTATCCTGAAAGTGAAAGTGATCAAGATCCAATTCATCAGATCCTAGACAATTTCAAGCGATTGAACAATAGAATAAATTTAATTGAGGAAAAGACAGGCAATCAAAATAGGGTAAAAGGGAGGCGATGGAGCAACCGTTCCTAAAAGTAGCACCAGTTTAATCAAGATACACCAGAAGTGATTCTGATCCACAAAAGGAATCAAGCTCATCTGGGAAAAAAGGTGCAATAACTAAGACAATAGTAGATATTAATATAACCTCTCCCAATACAACAAATACCATACTACTTGACAACTTTATCGGCACAATAAAAAAGAGCACTATCAAAAAAATAGACAAAGAATGAATATTATACAATAACTATACCACAGACAACTCCACATTAAATGATATTATTACAATGGGAATACATAATGTTAAAGGTATCAACACTAGTCTCGATCAACAAAGAAAATATAAACTTATACAAGAACTCAATATAGATATTCTGGGAATTTGTGAAATGAAGCTAACAGAAGAAACAGCAGATTTTGCTTTTAACTTACAACAAACACACAAATTCTTTCATAGCTGTAATAATGAAAGACCCAGAGGGTCTGGAGTGGGATTTCTTATCAAAAAAAACATCGAGAAAAAGTTAGAATCAATTGCGAGAATAGAAGGCTACATAATAGGAGCTAACTTTCTATCAACAAGAAGCAAACTCTGTATCTACCAAGTATATCTGCCATCTGAGAAAGCTGAAAGTAGACGGCTACAACAGCTACTCCAAAATAGAATTTTAGATAAGCAAAGAAATCACTTTAAAGTTATAATAATAGGTGATTTTAATGCAGTTATCAATCCAATAGTGGATCGATCCCCATCCACTAACAAAACAATCCCGAGATACAGAAAAGCTGAGATAGGCCTCTTCAACTTCCTAGAAGACTGGAACTATATAGATGTCCAAAACTCTTGGGAAGAAGAAGGAAATATTACCTTTACATGGGTAAACAACTCAGCATATAGCAGAATAGATTATATTTGGATACCACCAGAAATTAGTCTAAATAATACATATGAATTCAGAAATATCCCAGTAGAAGCATTACTGGGTAGCGACCATATCCTTTTGTTAATGAGAATGACAACAAATAATCTGCTTAAAAATCAGACTCAAGAACAATGCAGAACAAAAGGCAAAAAGATACCAGATCCAGCAAATTCTACTATAGAACAATGGGAGAAGTTCAAACTCTGGATAGAACGCAAGCTTCCTGAAATTGATACACAGGCCTCTTGATATGAATCTGAAAACAACCCTCAAGAACTTGAAAAGGCTTGGCAAGAATTTGAAACCATAATCATCAAGGGTGCATACAAGTGCCTCAAAAAGAAAAGAGTCTACTCCACTCCCAATAGAAGAAAAGAAGTCAAGATAGAATCAGTAATCCCAAAAAAGGATTCCGAAGCATATAGAAAAGCCAATAAAATCCACTTTCTTCTAAAGAAAATCCAAGTAAACTGGGATATAAAGACCACAGAAGACATGAAAAATATAGAGAAGGTCATTCAGAATCTACAGGACACTTATAAATCTCTTGACGAAGAACTAGTATCTCCCCAATCACAAGATGGGATCTTGGAGCAATTGAGAAAAATCACTAAAATAGAACATACCCTCAAAATGATATGCAAGAAAAAATAAAATCTTAATATCAGCAATCAAATCAAGGAGGCTCTGAACAACAGATGTAATAATCTTAGATCTAACCAGAAGCGGATGCTAGGCTCAGTCTTAAACTGTAAAAAACTAGAATTACATTAGATCGGGTGCTAACCACAAATCAGAAAGGGAAAGAATATATTGCTACTAACCCTCAAACAATCAGAAGAAAGGTCAAAAAATATCACAAAAGGGTATTCAAAAAGAGAAATGCCAATTTCGAGAATCTAGATCCTTCCTGGAAAAAAGAATATCAACCTAAAGAATGGATCGATCCAACATGGTATTCATCTTTAACAGAGGAAATCAAAGTAGATAAGCTCGAAGCTATTTTGCAATCTCTTCCAAACAACAAGGCTGCTGGCCCCTCATACATCAACTATAAAATGCTTAAATATTTAGGGATCAAAGGAAAAGAAACTTTATGTATTCTTTTTAATAAAGTTCTAAGTACTGGTCGAATACCTAAGAAATGGAAAAGCTGTAACATCTATCCCATTTCCAAACCCAAGTCTTGGAAATGTGATCTGAGCAATACAAGACCCATTGTTCTCTTGGAAACAGCTCGAAAATGCTTTACCAAGATCCTTACCAACCAACTATCAACTATTTGCAAGCAACATAAAATCTTAAAAGGACCAAACTTTGCTGGGCTACAGGAAGAGAGTACGGCAGAGCCTATTTATCTGTTGAACTATATTTGTGAAGAGGCTAGAGAAAAGAAAAAAGAACTATGGATCCTATTTCAAGATACTACAAAGGCATACAATACAATATCCCTGTACATGCTTGAAAAGGCCATAGATCGGATTTGAATTCCTATATCTATTAAGAAACTCATAATAAACCTCTTCAAAGACAGAAGTTGTAGTATTATCCTTTCAAACAGACTATCTAATCCAATAGTAACAGGGGATGGAATAGATCAAGGAGAAACGATTTCTCCATTATTATGGAGAATCTTCTATGATCCACTTTTATGCAAGATTCAAAACAACAGTAACCTGGGTTATTCTATGGAAAAAGAATAGTCTCCCAACTTTAGTAAACTTGAAGAGAAGATGAAGCTCTCCTTAAGGCAAGCAGTAATTGCCTATATGGATAACATGACCTGAATTGCCAAATCCAAGGAAGACCTGAAAAAAATCCTGGAAGAAGCAAAAAAGTTCTATATAGCAAATGACTCTCAAATCAATACAGAGAAGTCAATTCTCCTTACTATCAACCGAAATCCACAAGTCCCTGGGATTGTTCAGGCTGGAACAGAGAATACTATAGTTCATGAAATCAACAAGGAGGATCAAGCTAGATTTCTTGATATCTGGCTAGGATCAAGACAAAAAAACCAGGACACTATCAGTCTTATAAAATTAGAGATCAGACCAGTAGTTCAGGCAATAACCAAGAAGAAGCTAACAGAAAAACATGCCCGATACGTTATCAATAGGGTCCTGATTCCAAGAATAGAATATAGAACACAACATACATACCTGAGTGAGAAAATATGTAATGATCTTACAGCCATGTTTAGGAAAGTATTCAAGAACAAGGTCCTAGTCTGTGGAATGATTCTAAACAGTTGTATTCATAATAAAGGAATATATAGTCTCAAAAGTATCTGGGAGATACAGCTAGAAAGTCACATACTTGCACTTTTTTGTCAGCTTAACAATAATGAGACCCCTGGTATTGCTACCATAATCAGACTGAAACAAAATCAAATCAAATGTTGAAAGCCAGGCAATATTCTAAGCAATCCTATCAACTCTTTCAAGCTGACGAAAGGAAACCTTGCAGCTATGACACTGGCTTTGGCAAATAGCATGCAAGTTACTTTTCAAAGTTGGAGATGAAAAAACATATTTGATTATCAGGGAGGTATCTTATCAATCAAATCTATACTGCAAGAAGATAGAGAATATGGAAAAGCCATTCCATCACTATGAAAATACAAGATCATGTTTCTAGATCAGTTTATCAACACTACCACAATGACATTTAAGAAATGGAAAGCAGTTAAAATCCTTTATAGTAGATGCAAGGAACCGGTTCCCTCCTGGTACAAAAAAGTGAAGGAAAAAATAACAGTAAATCAAGATCTTCTACGAAATTCTTTACATGGGCTTGAATGGACAGTTTACAATATGCAAATTAAGGTATTCTCAACAAACCCAGATAAAAGGAAGATTTACTGGGCAGTTCAGGCTAATACTTCAACAGATACATGGGAAATATAGCATCCATAAACAACAAAACCTATTTCACTCCATATCAGCTAGTATATGATCCTACTAGTAACAATATTCATCTTCAACCAG
>CAJVPT010000245.1:0-34884 GCA_910592055.1 Acaulospora colombiana
CAACGAGACTCCAAGGAGACATTAACGAGCCTATTACAGAAAAACACTTAGACATCAAGGCCATTGCATACATGGATAATACAACATGGCTGACAGACAACCTAGAAGAAATGCAAAGGATCCTGAACATCGTCACAAAATTCTACAATCATAACGACATCAACATCAACCCACTAAAATCACAATTAATAATCATCAATGAACAACCAGAAGACTTCAGAAAAAGCTTCACTTTCAAAGGAGGAACAGTCATGGGAAGAAAGCCTGGCATACCAATGAGGCTGCTATGAATATGGCTAGACAGCTCTGGAAGGAAAGGATATCGAAACAACTCATAATAAAGAAAGTAAAGAAAACCAGTAAGTTGATCGAATGGAAAGCAATCACAGACAAACAAATGAGATATATAATAAACCTCGTACTCATGCCCAGCATAGAATACCTTTTGAATGACATAGTACTTTCTGTTAGTGGCTGCAACTCTCTAATGGGGAAAATCGCAACAAAGTACAAATACAAGTGCGGCCTCACCAAAACACATTCCTAACACCTTTCTATATAACCATACTAAACATAACCTGAATTACCTATGGGATAAACAAATGCAACTGCACATAAAGACCTGGGTACAAAGAATGAAAGACAAAGGAACACTAGGACAAATCTCCAGGATGGAACTACAAAACCTTCAAAACCTCTTCTGGTCAACAAATTCGGTAATATCACACCTCACATAGTTTTTCCTCAAGTCAGGACAAAACTTGGATCACGACATTCGCTGAGTGCTGAGGAAACATGATTTCCAATTCCACTTCAATGCAAAGTTCACAATCCCACAGAGGATAGAAAAGATTGATGATACAATTGAAGAAGCAATATCAAAATCAGTATACCACCAATATAGACAAATACTAAGGAAGCACAACTTAATGTTCGTAGGACAGATTATCAATTCAACAGGAATACGTTTACTACACTGGAGAGAACTCAGGGCCATTAATAAAACAAAGAAAAGAAATACACCAAAATGGTACAAAGAGATCATAGAGAACCTTATAAATCTAGCCAGTATACAAGACAGAATAGAGGATGAAACAAGCACCCACCAAACATATAATTAAAGCAGGCCCTGGTAATGGGAGATTCATATAAAACACATTCGGGAGCAACACTCAAGTAAAATAAAGAAGTCATTGGCAAGAAAAAACGGAATGATAGCTCCAACACAGTAGTATTCAAACACTATACCAGAATAGGTGAGCAATTACTATTGGAAAGGTGCACTGGGTGTTTTCTAAATGAAAGGAAAGACACAACGTCAGGAACCTGCCTTTCGCAGTCAAAAAACAACATACAATCCAAATTCCAGTAGAAAGGACAAGCATCTCCTCCAAGAAAAGCAAGAGCAGCTCAACAAGCACTCTGTGATGCAGGATATTATCAGATTCTACCAAAAAAGAGCTCAAAGAACTCACCGAAACCCCTCAGATAAATCAAAGCTCCTGGCAAGTCAACATAGGCAGCGTTGAACCAGAAACAATAAACATCAATGAAAATTTCGAACTAAACAAAGAAGAACTAGATGGCCTGACGACAATCCAACAACATATGTAAAACCACCACCACACCACAATATACACAGATGGCTCAGTTTCAAGCTATGGCAACAGATCACATATGGACCTAGGCTGGATCATAGAAGACGAGACAGGAACACAACACACTTTCCAAGGACAGATACAGTTACATGCCTCCTCAATGTGTGCAGAACTGATGGCTATAATCACAGCAATAAGTACACTAAGTAGAAATACTACAGCTAATGTATATACTACAGCCAAGTAACAATAACAAACTTAACAAAAACTATGGATAACATCAAAACCAAAAAGAGGAAGAAATCAAACCAGGTGATAGTAGATACCTTCAATTACATCAGGCAATAGCTGAACTGAAATGTTAGACTACACAAGGTTAAAGCATACACAGGGGTTCCTCTCAATAAAGAAGCAGATAAACTAGCCCGAATAGACCCTATTTCACCAGATATGAAACCAAACCGGAAAATTATCAATATTAAAAAACAGTATCAAGGTTTGACACCAATAAATATAGTGTGGGATATATTACAAATATACATTCTAGGCAAAGACTTAGTGAAACAAGTGAACAAGGCTATCAGATTGACCAAATAGAAATTACTAAACAGAACACAAAACAGATTCATTGAAGAGGACTTGAGAAATATATACTGGAAACACACTTTCAATAGCTTATATCTATAAAAAATGAATAAACACACAACTTCGAAGGAAGATCACCATAGGAGAAAATTTAGCTTCAACCTCTGGTACGAAGAACTGCCAACCAAGATCAAACTACACAACAGATACCCACTAATATACAAAGACGACAAATTCCACAGATGCGGAACATCAAAAGACTTTATACATCTCTTTCTATGCAGCAACAACACAGAAACACTAAAGGAAAACTTTTACAGGAACTAATTAAATACACATTACCACATATAAGCAAGGAATACAGGAAGAGCTTCAAGAAGATCATCCACAGACGGATACAATTGGCCAACCCCAGAACATTCAACTTACTGATCCGAGGAGCAGTATTAAAAGAAATACCTAGAACACTTGATACAATCATATCAAGCAAAAACAAAGTGACAGAAACTATAATAAATATAATGAAGGAATGGAAAGAGCTCTTGCATGACATATGGAAACAAAGATATGAGGAAGCTCATAAATAAGAAGGTCCTAACTACAGAACCAAACTGAATAAACAAAAAAGAACCAGAACCAAGAAAACCAAGAACTACACAAATCCGATTGCAGTACAGCAGTTCCTATCAAACTTGTCTGAAATAGTAAATAGATATATAAATGAACACATTAAATATCAAAATGACATCTTTTCTATCATATCATTTTATAAAACAACTAGCATGACCTTGACATGTTAGTTTCTTCCCCCAAAGGAAGGGCAACAGGCCATGAGGTAGCCATGGCTTATCGAGTTTTACTATCACTAAATATACATCCCTGTATTATAGTTATAGCTATTAAGTATACATGTAATTTGAAAAAATAATAAAACAAGGCTGCGCCAGTTAAAAAAAAAAATAAATAAATAAAAAATAAATTTATATATTAATAGTACTTTCAAGCTATAATTACAAAGTCTATAGTTCAATATTACTTAAAAATTAATCTCAAAAATTCTTTTTTAATTAAATTTATTAGATATTTTATAAAAGTTATATTCAATAATTCAAAACACAAAGTTTCAAAAAATTTATTAAACTATATAAAAATAAGATTTTTGACTTTCTATCAATTTTTTTTTTTAAGCTGGAGAAGTCATGCCTGTAGTTTTTATTTAATCATTAATACCTTCTTATATGCACAAATTTAATTGCGAGAAAATACATTTATAATAGGAAAAAAACTATAGACTCAGTATCTTTCGAATCCTGCAACTTGCTGCAGTTCACTCAGTAGATAAATGTTAGTGTGTTATGACTCCACTAACACTAATATTTATTGAGAATAAAGAGTTAATCAAGAAACCAGTTTGTATAATGTTTTTTATATTATGGTTTGTTAGATCTATCCGTAACTGCCTGGTGATATTGAGTGCTTCCTCGTTCAGTAGTGTTTCCTCTTTTTTTTTTATGTATACTATTACCACTTGTTGATCTTTTTTTTATCTTTTTTGATATTTCTTGTGTTTTTTCTCACTTTATTACCAGTTCACATCTTAGCTTCCAGATTCTTTTCTTTTTCTTTCAGAACTGTGTTATAGCTGACTTGATAGCTGCTCTTGCCATTTCTATATTTCCAGTGATTTCCTCTGCTGTTTTATTATCTTGTGGCTGATGATTCCTTTGATGATATCTGTTCAATTTACCTCATAGCCTCCATTTGCCCAGTCTACTGATATTTTTGGAGGGAGCATGCAGTTTCACTTGTTTTGTATGGATTCCTTTTGTTTGTGACTATTTGTTCTAGCTGTGCACTCTTGTATAAAAAGGGTAGTATATTTTTCTGTTACTCTTGTCTTGTTGGATCTGCAGGTGAAGAAATGCAAGTCTTTCTTTGCCTGCTTTCTACAGATTGTACAGGTAGGGCTTTGATATAGGTGCAGTTTCCTTTTGTGTAGATTGTTCATTGTAGAGTGTTCATTGAGCCATGTCCTGAGGCGAAATGTCCTATCATTGTGATCCTTAGAGTCTATCTGTATTGTTGTGATCTTGGATAGTATCATTGTTTGCATCATCATGTTCCAATCAATATTCTTAGCTTTGGATTTGTTTAACCAGTTTTGAGTATATCTCAGGGTTCTCCACTTACTTGCCCATTTTGTCTTGAGCAGAGTTTTCCCTATAGTTTTGAAGTGAAGGTCTATAAAGGATTGATCCCATTTGAGTGTTGCCATATCACTTGTTGTGTTTAGCTTTTGAATCTTGACTATGTCTTTATAGTTATTTAGTATTGTTATTACTATAAGTTTATCTACTTATTTGTTTCCATAATTTCCTAAATGTCCCTTTATCTTGGTTTAGGTAACTTGTATGTTTTGTGTTGTTATAACTTCACAGATTGCATTAATAAGGCTTCTGTTAGGGTATTTTTGTCTCATTTTATTTTTGTATGTCTATCTGTTAAGATGTTCACTTTTTTTCCCATACACATTGTGTAGATTGCTGTTAGTATCACTGTGAGCTCTTCTCTCGTAGAAGATGGGTGTCTTGTGTTTTAGCTTGGAATATTGTGACTTCTACTTCTGCCTTTGTTATAGCTATTCAACCAATCCCCATTCTACTGTCTCTATATCATCTTGTATATGAGCCATTAGCATATATCTGTAGATTATCATATGGAATAAGTTCTTGTGCTATTTGAGATGTGACCTGGCAGGACCTTTAAGTTTCTTGTGAATTAAGGCCTTCACATTTGATATCAGATCAAGGTTTATCATTGAAAGAATTATATCTGGGACCGTGTATTGATCTTTCTTAAGGCAAGTTCTATGCCTTGTGAAGAGGATTGTAGTTGATTGATGAAGGAGTTTTTTTTTTATTGATTTTTTGTTGATCAGAAATGCATCCCTTTTTGTTTTTCTGAACATTTATGTTGATTGACCTCTTTATAAGTTGGGACATTACACATTATTGTTGATCTTTGTATCCTTTTCTGAGCTCTGGGTCATTAAAGGGACAATCTTTACACTTAAAAATTGAAAATTTCTGTTCTTCTCAGATCATGTGTTTAACTATTATATGTTGAGTTTCTTTTTCTTTGTTATTATTGTTGTCCCATTCTTTTTTATTACTAATCACTTTATTGTTTATGGTCATTGTGCGGATAGCACTGGTGTATTGGTTCAGAATCTGTTTATTATGGGTAAACTGCTGTTGTTATTGTTAAAGGGTATTGTTTTTCTCTACTCCTCTATCCTTATTGTTGCCTTGCTGGGTACTATGTCTTTTAGTTTCTTAAACCAAAGTGATTTCTATCTTGCTTTTCTAGTTTGACTCTTATCTGTTATCAAGATAAGTGTTTCATTTGATCATTATTGAGTAGCTGATTATAGAATAGGATTTCTCTATATCTGAGGGAGTTCCTGTTTTTGTCATATCATTTTATAAAACAACTAGCACGGCCTTGGCATGTTGGTTTCTTCCCCCAAAGGAAGGGCAACAGGCTGCGAGGTAGCCATGGCTTATCGAGTTTTACTATCACTAAATATATATCCCTGTATTATAGTTATAGCTATTAAGTATATATGTAATTTGAAAAAATAATAAAACAAGGCTGCGCCAGTTAAAAAAAAAAAAAAATCAAGGAGACTCTAATTTTCCTTTTTTGATAAACCTTTTATAATCCTCTTTTATATATTATAAATAATAATCTCAAAAGATATACTATTAAAATATCATATCTAATATTAGTAGAAAATTAATCATATATCTCATCTGTAAATATTTTAGCTAGTACCTACTATATATGGATAATATCATATGGATAATAAAAAATCCAATTGGAATTATAAATTATTATAAATATAATATATCAATTCTATATATATACTGTATATATATATTTTTTAAAATACTTAACTTGTCTATTTTATTGATTATATGTGATACATTTACATTTATTTATAGAATGATTGTATAAAATATTTTCACTGTTAAGCAAAACAATAAAACTAATTGGTGGCGGGCAACCATCGCCGTTGACAATGGGGTTCGATTTTATAACCCCTTGTGGCTTGTTGTACCTAATTAGAGGGACTAACGTGCCTAGGCTCCATTAGTGTGTTTAGTAAGGATATTGAGGATGTTTAGAGTACCTGTAATGATTTCCTCCATTGTTTTCTTTTGGATTGTTATGGTGGATATGTCTTTCTGAGCAATGGGCCTTTTAAACTTGATCTTCTTTTTCTTCAGAGTTTTGGATATTTCCATGGCTTTCTCCCATATTTGAATATGGATGCATCTATCTATCTATATGTTTTAAGTGATGAATCTGATTCTGTGGATGATGTTACAGGTGGCTTCTGTTGTTTTGTCTAATGGAATGAATTGACTGATTGTTTGGTTGACTTTTCTGCTGATGTCTCCTCTGATGAAAATGTTCTATAGCTTATTTGTTTTTAAATGGTTTTCAATTTCCTTCTTGCAGGAGTGTGGGCTTCCTTTTTCAGTCTGTGCCATAGTTTCTAAGTATATGGTATTGTGTATCATTTCATTGATATAGATTCCATGGTACTTGTATCTAAAGGGGTAGATGTTGTCCTTGATTTCTGAGCAAGTAAAGCATGCGGATGATCTGTAAATCTTGGATTTGCAAGTATGTAGTTTGTCTATTGTTGGGAGTTCAAGATTCTATAGTTTTATGATGAATTGTCTATGGCTGTGATCTATGTTGTCTATGTGGTTGCTTGTAATTTTTGTTGGATGTAGGTATTAGAATGTCTTTTTCCAGTCAATATCAGCTTTTTGGTGTTGATTAAGTTTGCAGTTTCGATCAAGTGAGATCCATTTGTGTGTAAGTGTGGCTTGTCTTATTCATTTTATTGTTTTGCGGATGTTATCAGTAATTTCTGTTTTTTGATTATAATTGAAAGTGATGACCTTGGGTTCCAGAAGTTTTTATATCAGGTTTCCGCTAATGGTATTATTCTTTAGGTCTTGTTTGGCTAACTTGTCTACTTGTTTTAATTCATCATTATTGTTTTTTTTTGTTAATTTTGATCCAGCTAATTGAAGTTTGTGCTACCTTGATACAATAGTGTAGGTTGTGGATAAGTCCGACTTCTGATATATTTTTGATTTGTCCAAGTGATGATTTTTTGAGCTTCATGATGAGTTGAGCTAAGTCTGTTTGTATAGTTGCTTTTTGTCTAAACAATAAGGTGCTAATTGCAATAGTTGCAGCTAAGATCTCTACTCTGAAAGCTGAGCACTGCCCTGTAATTCTGAGTTTGAAGTTGTCCTGTTGTGTTATGCTAGTCGAAAAAATGATGCTTACTCCTAAGGCATTATGATTATTGTGATTGAAAACTATGTCTATAATTATCTTGATCGTCTCATTGGTGTTGATGTTTTTGTTAATGTTTATAAGTTGTTGTATTGTAGGGGCTGGAATATCTATTAGCTGTAATAAGTTTTTTATGAAGGTTGGAGTTGCGTCTACCTCAACTGCTTCCATGGTTTGGTTGGGTTCATTGAGCCAGCGTTGAGTACTACTGGGTAAGAGCTGAATCCTGAACTGTGACTGTTCTGATGTTCCTGCATTTGTTTTGGATATTTTAATTACTGGGGCTTTGTATAGTTATTTTGTTAGGGCTGTGAAGCAGCACATGTGACTTCTGTTATCTATGTTTTGATTTGGTTCATATCCGGAACATTTTGCTAATGGTGAGGTGTCTGTAGTAGGATAGTGCTATAGTTTAATGTGGTCTTTGTCTCAACTCACTTGTTTTCTGATAGTGAAGTCATGATGTCGCTGAAGAATATACCATGACTTATTGGAATTTCTTTGTTGCTCTTGTTCTGATTCTGTATTACATTTAGATTGCATTTTGGGATTAAGTTGGTTAAAATTTATATGGTTATTAATGTAGATTTTTATTGTAGCTTTGAGTGTTGTAAAGAAAGAAGATTGTTTTTGCTTATTTGTTTTGTTATGGAGCACTTCTACTTGGTGCCAATTTAAGGCCTTTGTATAATAGGTATTGA
Source organism: Acaulospora colombiana (assembly GCA_910592055.1). NCBI lineage: Eukaryota > Fungi > Glomeromycota > Glomeromycetes > Diversisporales > Acaulosporaceae > Acaulospora > Acaulospora colombiana. The sequence continues at coordinate 8,270 of CAJVPT010000245.1, forward strand.
GGAGTTGTTCGATCCACATTATATTGTGTGCTCTTAATCCCTTTCTATTGAGTTGTACCATTTATCAGCTATAATATCTTCGATATAGATAAGGCTATCATTGTTATTCTGGTTATTGTTTGACGATATAATGTGATATTTTGGGCCTGTATGTTATGAAGTATGTCATGTATGAAGTTTGCTTTTGATGAGAGGAGCTTTGGGCACTTTCTAAGAATGTATTCTTTTTGCCATGCCATCCACTGCAGTTGTTGTGTTCTGAGTTTAATTATTTATCCTGCCAAGTTGTTACTGTGGTATAATTCTTGGAAATCACTGCAGTGCTTCTATTGTTGTCGTGTTTCAATTTCCATGATGTTGTATTGATTGCTAAGGTGTGCTAATAGAGTTGGTACAGTTTTTAGAGTTTAACATGATGTTTGAGACAACTGCGTATGCAGCGGTCAATCCATTGTGTTTTATTTTTTGTTAATACCAGGTCTGTTAGAAGATATTCTATTGTAAAGAAAAGAACATGTTTTGTAATATAATGGTGCATCTTGTCTGTTATTTGTTTTCTGGTTATCAAGTTGCAGATTGTGATAACTTTCCTTTTAATGTGATTACGTTAATATTGTTTTCCTTTCTTCCTTTTATGCCATACACCTAGAACTCTTATTGCCTGCGTTTTGGTAGTTGGTGTTACTTCATGTTCTTGGAAAGTGATACTTTTCTGTGAGACATCAGTATTAACAGTTCAGATTTGAGAGGGTTGACAGTGATGCCATTGAGGTGATAAAAGGAGGTACTGACTTCCATAATATCTTCGAGTTGCTCTCTGTTTTGACAATAAATGGGGTGTCATCCATGTATGCTATTATTGTAATGTTAAGATTTGTAGGACTGCTGTTGTCAAGATTTGGTTTGTGACTATTAAGTTGGTAGTCTTTCATTGAGCTGATTGTGCTTATTAAGGGGTCATAGTATATGTGCCAAAGGAGAGGTGAAATTGTATTCTCCTGATCGATTTCTTCTTCGACTTGGTATGGATTAGTAAGCCCGAAGTATATGATTACCTTGTTAGACCTGTTTGTGAAACAGTTGTTGATTATGTTGATTAATTTGTTCGGCATTTTTATTCGTTGAAGTGAGGTGATCAATCTTTGTGTGTTGATGGTGTCATATACATTGCTCATATCTTGAAAGAGCATAAGGTATTGTTTGTTTATTTCCTGTGCATCTTCTAATACTTGATTTATAATAGTGATAGGTTCGCGTATGCTGCTTTTGAGAAGTGCTGCCCAGTTGTTTTCTGATAGAATTGGGTGTTCGATTATTATTTTAGCTAGTCTATTATTTATAAGTTTGGTGAAAATTTTTTTGATAGATTCAAGACGTGTAATAGGTCGATTAATGATGATGTTGTGCTGCTAATCTTTTGGTTTGGGTATCAGATATATTGTACCTTCTTTCTATTCAGTGAATAATTTCTCATATGTAAGGATATTATTGAAAAGCGTAGTTATGACCTCTAAGGTTTCTTTAGACAGGTGTTTGTATGCAAGACAAGGAATTTGTAATGGTTCGGGGGCTGATTTGTTACTGACATTTTTAATTACTTGTTATACTTCTTTAGTGGTGAATAAGGTGATTGCAGGTTTGTACTATTCTTCTTTAATAGTGATGATGAGTTGATATGCCTTCTGCCAGTGTATACCTTCCAGTTCAAAAATATATTTCTTTTTTGTCCAGTTTTTAAAATGTGATTGGAAATTTTCTTTGATTTCGTGAGGTTTGTATATCAGAGTCTTTGTGTCTTCTTCCTCTTTGATAAGTTTGGTTGTGAGAATGCTTCTCTTAGGATTGTCTAAAAGTGTTCTGATAAGTTTTTTCTTATCCATGTCAACCAGTTATTATGATTTCTGAGGGCTTGATCTATATTTGCTTTGTGATCTTGTATATATTCTGTTTGTTGATAGTCTTTTTCAGGGCGATTAGTTTGTCAATTTCCTCATTTATAGCTTTGGTGTCTTTATTGTGTGGAAAGGTATGAATTGGCACTTGTTTGTTGATGGCTGCATGTAGATTGGTAAGTTGTTCGAGATCGACTGTACTATCCTGTTTGTTGTAAAGGTGGATTTGCTTTTTATATTGTAGCAGCTGAATGAGGAGTGAAGGTTTGGTTAGCTTTAAGTATTTGGGTCTACTTCTTTGCCTTTCCCTATATTTTTTGATGTGTTTGTTTGCGACATTGAGGATGGCTTGTTTGAGGTGGTTCCAAGTTCTTTCGATGTCTATCAGTCCTGTCTTGAGTAGGTTGTAGAGTATTGAAATTTGTGTGTCAAGTTCGATAACAAAAGCATTCCATTGTTTGCCTATTGTTTTCTCTCACTGGAAATAAGTGTTTGCATAAGGTCATCTGTTTTGCTTATTATTCATTTCTAATTGCCAGCTTTCTATGTATGTTATTTATAGGTTGTGACCAGTTGTGATGTTCGTATCTTCCATTATAAATGCATCTATTGTGCACCATGTAGGACATGTATTTGTCCAGATCATATCGATTCTACTGGAGGAGGTTGTGGAGTATCAGGTGTATTCTTTTTTCTGTGGGTTGTGATATTGGTATGTATCAATCATGCCGAGATTATGAAGTTGTTCACAGAAGCAATTTGTTTTGTTCTTGTGTATTCTTCTGTTATTGGAGACTTTGTTCATTCTGTCCGAGGAACTTATATTGAAATCTTCTCTGATAATAATGTGCCTGTTTATGTTGTTTCATTGTTTGATCCATTTGATTATTTGATTCTATACTGCTATTATGAGTTTTCCGGCTCTAGCTGGTGAGTTAGACTCCAATTATTCTACAGTATAATTTGTTTGGCAGTGCAAGATCTATACATATGACTCTATCTAAGTATCTCTGTATTTCGATTACTTAGTTGGAAAGAGGTTTTTTGATTGCAATTTCTACCCCAGCACTGATATTGTTTTCTCCTTCCCACCATATTGAATAGTTTTCAGTTTTCCAGTATTTTGTTTTTATCCTTGTTTCATTTGTTTCTATTAATATAATTATGTCCCAATTGTTGATTTGCCATATGATAAACCATGTCTCTCTCTTGAGTGTGTCATTTAGACCCCGGCAATTAAGTGTTGCGATAGTCCAGAAAGGTTTTTTGATAGGGGTTCTGGATATGTCCATTATAAAGTCTTGATATAGTGTTTCTATTATGTGATAGTAGTAGATGTTTAGGTTATTTGTTTCTGTGATTGGTACTATAATTTCTGTAGTGCTATGATGTGTTTTTCTTGTTGTTGGTATCATTATTGGATTGCTACTAGTTTTTTCTAATGTATTGATATGATTGTAGTTGTTGCTAATTTGATTTTTGTTATGTGTTGTTTCATCATCTGGTTCTATTGTTGTTGAGCAGTTGTTCTCGTTATTATCTTGTTTATTGTTATTGCTGTTTGAGTTACCCATGTTAGTGAGGAGTAGATTATGGTTGTCTCACATTGCTAGGAAGGATATTTATAATAGTTGATACTAGTACATTCATTGTTCTGTTCATATTGCTAATGGATTAGTGGAGTTGTTGCTGCTGTTGTTGAATGTCCTGGATATTTGTTTGTTCAGGGATTGATTCATCAATGGGGATGTCTGCTGAATTGCTTTCCTATATATATTTGGTATTAGCATAGTAGTATCATTCAAGATTGTTGATACGTTCGTCAAGGTCATTGAGTGACTCTTTGATTATTGTGAGTTTATCCTGGATCATGGTTAGCATTGTGAGAATATCATCAGTTAAGTCAGGGTTACTTTGCTAGTTTCTGACAGCGTGGGTTGGTCTTTTGACTGCTGAGGTATATGATCCTGGTCTGGTTGATTTGGTTTCAGATGATATATATGTGAGTTTGTGAATATGAATAGATTTAGCTAGTCTGAAACGATTGTAGAGTTTTTCAAATTTGTGGGTCTATTCTTGATTGTACTCATTCCATTGTTCTCGACACTCCTTAATTGTACAATTGGTTATGAGGTGTTCTGGACTGTCGCAGATGGTACATAATTTTGTGTCAATAGGTTTGCCAATTATAGTGGTCTCCCCTAGGTTGAAGGTTTCTTGCCATGCTTATTGAAGTAGTTGTTCATTTTCTAAGCTGAGGACTGCATACTTTCTGGGTCTGTATGACATCAATTGAGGTATATAGCATGTTTTTGCTTACAGTTGTTGATATATTTGTTTGAGATCGAATGTATGAGTTCCTGGTAGGCATTTGGTTAGTTTTAGGGAAAAATATCCTCTTTCTTTCATTTGTGTTAGGTCTCATATTGCGTAAAAATCCTTACTGAGTCTGATTTAATCAGGGTACTTCAGGACTCGAGTATTTTGAGCTTGTCTTCCTTATTGGCAAAAGTGATTGTGGCTGACTGCCATATTTGTTGAGTTGTCATTTTGATATTGATGATCTATCCAAATTTGGCGAATGTTTGTTGTACAACTATGAATCTTGTGTTCAGGAGGATATTCCAGACTCTGATGCTTTTTTCCTTATCAAGTTTACTGATGATTTTGGGAAAAAGTGTGAGTGTAAGTTACCCAATTCCGTCAAAGGGATGTTGCTAGCTACGGCAGCAGATTGGTGATCACTAAGATGGTGATAATATGATCAGTTTCTTCTATTCGTTTATTTTGGATTGTGAGGAGTCCTTTAGGGAAGTTAAGTATCTTGGCGAGAAAGGTGATTTTCTTTCCAGTGGAGTCTCCTGATAGGAGGTCTGCTCTGATTCTAAGTTTGATTCTTTCTCTGCCATATCTTGCATTTTTGTCGAAGGGTGATTGAGGTCTTGGTCTTGTGTCATGTCTTGTTTCATTCTTTCTTCATTGTCTGACAGTATTCCAGTCTTGGTCTTCTTGAGAGGAGATGTGGTCTCGAGATCCATTTCAATATCCAAGTTATCTATCCTGTGAAGTTTTGAATTGTCCATTTCTACTTCCTTCCTTTTGCTGTGGATGTTCCATCTAAGTTATTTTGGATTTTGTTTCATGAGTTTTGTTCTTCTTCAACCTGGTCACTCCAAGTATGGTTGGTTCCTTCGGTATGTGTGCTGTCTGTTGTTGTTATGGTGGTGTCTTTGTTGAACATGTTTGTTTGTGAAGTAGTTAGGGTTGAAGAGAAAGTTACTTTGTGCGAAATTGTTTGTTTCGTGATGGGTTTCTTTTCTATTTTTTGCATTTCTTTGTTAATGGGGATGGCCTTTCCCTTGGTGAGTTTGTTGATGTTGTAGTTAGGCCTACTCTTCAGATATTGTGCCCTTTTGGTTCTCTCCATCTGTCAACTATTTCTTGCATTTTGTGGTTTTTATTGCTGTGCCACAGGAAAACGGGAAAGAGTTGTATGTAAAAGTCTATGAAATCAATTCTATATAATTAATAAAATAATAGTTAATCTATATATATTCTTTTTTTTTATTATTAATAGTAAAAACTCAACAAAAAATAAAGTGTATAAATACAAAATTAATATATTTCAGGTTGTAAAAATAATATTTTAGTTCGAATCCTAAATATCAAATATAATAATAAGGCCTCCAAATAATATTAAAGCAATTAATACAACACAAAGTCATATAAGCTAGGATATTTATATGTAGGAAATAAGTAACTGATTAACAATTAAGATACAGTATAATATCAATTACATTCTTTTTTCTAATATTGAATATATTTTGAATAATATAGTACTATTAAAAAATATTTGCAATAATCTAATAAACAAACTCATTAGTATCATTAAATATAAACTTGATCTAACCAATATAATTTCTAACAATATAATATTAAACCCCCTTAAATATAACCTTTTTCATTTATGGAATAGACAAATATAGTTGCATGCTACAAATTGAATCTAAAGAATTAATAAACAAAATATTTTAGATATTTTAGTAAGATATTGACTCTAGCAACTATAAAATAAAATTTGATCTACCAATCTAATTTTTATCACCTTAATAAAATCAATTTGCAAAACAGAAAACAACTTAATACATTATATCTCCCTACTTCTGTGCAAATATATATTCAGCTTTCTACTTCATCATAATAATAATCAAATCTTCATATTTCAAAAAATTATACAATAATCAAAAACATTGTTATTCTCTCTTCTCGATAAATATTATATTTAACTTTCAAAATATAACTTAATGTCTACTAGATAACTCTTAACTATATAAAAAACATATTCTCTTCAATGATGTCAGTTCATTAGATTTAAAAGGAAATTATTATTAGGCAAAGCATTCAATTGGTTCCTTGAACTAGCAAATCTCTTAAGGAACCTAATTAATACAATACTATATCTCAATCCAAATATAACTAATATCTTTTTACAAAGTATCTCAGTAATAAACACAACTATCACAAAAACTCACAGAATAGTTACTATAAAAAATAATTAAATACTTATAAAAAGAAACAAAGAAACAATTCAGATAAAATAATATTATATTAATACTATACTTCACAAAACAATGAATTTCTATTGTTTAAGTATTAAGGATGCAATATAAATAAAAATATAATATACTCAAATACATATCTCTTCTATATCAAACCATAAAATACAATTATAATTCCAACAAACTCCAGCACCTCATCTACTTCATACCCTGAAAATTCTTTATAAATAATCATTAGAAGAACACAAATATCCTTTGACTCAATACAAATAGTATAAAACTATCTAATTCTCTTACTTTCTAAAGAATTAATATATAACTCTTACATAATTATACAAGACAATAATATTATACAAAATCAAATTTAACAATATTTCAAAGAAAAACCAAACATAATAAATAAACTGACATACAGTATATTATTATCTCTATAATTAACAACTCTTTTCATATTTATATAGATAGATTCAAATCAGATTGATATACTAAATTATATATAGGTATAAAATAAATTATTATTACACACACAAAATAGAAGATTTAATTTCAAGCTTAAGTAAACAATTATATATTATTTATTAGGGTAGAGATTATAATAATATATAATATTATTAACAATACCTTTCTGATCTTCTGTTAACTTTATATCAATAATTAAGTAGCAATATCATATATAAATCAATCTTTCAAGCAAAAATCTGATCAAGTAATTTGCAAATATAAAAACTATAAATTACTATTAGATATTCAAGATATAAGTAGAACCAATAATATCAAAATGCACTTGTATAAAGTTTTAATATATATAAGAATTAAATATAATAAAATAGTGGATTATCTGATTAAAATTAATCCCTTTATGGTATAGTATTCAGAACTCTACAAATTCAAATATTCACATCTAACTTCTCAAATATTACTATAGTTCCAATATGAAACAATGATATAATAAACATTTTGACTAAAACAATATATTAAAAACTTTCACAAGTCAAAATATAAATAAAATGGAAAATTTTAAATAGGATCCTTATAGATTTTATAGATCAATATAAATATATACTGTAAATTGAATAATAACTTTCAACAATCTATATTTCTTTAAAATAAGTAATAATAATATATTACAAAATTAGAAAGTTTTTATCTAACTTATAAAACAATGAACTATAAACTAAAATCAAACTGCATATAAGAAATCTATACTCTATATAGATAATCTTTATTCTCAATATAATCAAATAGAAAATGCTATTATATCTTTTTTATAATACAATATCACAAGAACTTATTGTACAAGCAAATAAAATCACAATCAATATATATAATGAATATATTTATTCAATAATGAGAAATAATTATATATAAATAATTAAGCAACAAATATTTATTAAAATATTATTAAAACTCAAACTTTTCATTAAAAAATTATTTTTCAAGTTTTTAATATTAGCCATATACAAAACTATAACAAATTTTTCTAATATATAAAATATATCAAAAAATAATTTACAAATATAAAGAACTACTTTATTATAAATGGTCAAACCAATATTATATCTTTTAACAATAAAAACAAACAATAGAAATCAATAAACAGATAGAAAAACAACATAAATATATAAAAAAAGTCCAGTAAAATAGCAGATGAATCAATGAATAAGGTATCACAGATAGTTATATTACTATTACTAATTAATATTTGAACAATTTTATATAATTTTATCAAATACAACACTTCTATTTTTTCTTTGTTTAATAAAAAATTGATGCTAGTTTTATTTTAACAGATTAGCTTCTCCCTTGATTTGAAGTGACAACAATCTATCTGGTAAACTATAGTTTTAGGAAGTTTAATAGTATAAATAATATATAGAATACTTTGTATCTTTTTTTGTAATTCTTATAATATGTATTGTAAATTACTTTATCAAAGCTAATAAATAAAGTTGAGTTGGCAAAAAAAAAAAAAACTACTTAAAATTTTTTTAAAATTAATTATTAAAATTTTATTAGAATATAATTTTTTTAAAAAAACTTTTTTTAAAAAATATTAATTTTAAATATATTATAAAAATTTTATAATTAAGTATTATTATAATTATTTCAATTATTAAATTTATAAAATAAAAATATATAAATATATAAAATAAAATTTTACAATTTTTTATTAATAAAAATTTTTAGTTATAAAATTTATTTTAAATAAATTGTTATTAATTTTTTTATATCAAAATAATTTTTTTTAATTTTCAATTAATTTTTATTAAAAAAATTTATTTAAAAAATTTTTATTTTTAATTATTTTTTTTTTTGAGTAACAATAGCCAGGCTATATTGTCAATTTATTTTTATTTTATTTTTTTTTTTTTTAATAAACAGGACAAACCATTTTATTGAAGTTTAATAGACAAGTACATTCATTCAGAGAGACTATACTCCAGATAAAATTTAAACCTATCTATCATTTGATAACAAAATACATTGATAGAATCCCTACTGTCTGTCAGATACAATTTCAGGAGATCAGTGTACTCGAAGTGCCACGGGTGTTTCATTCTTCAGAAAAGATAAAAAAAAACAAAGGATGGGGATGTATCTAAAGCTATAGTCATATATACAAAGTGGGTTTCAATAAATTGATTAACTATGAAAAACCCCTAAAAATAGTTAATAGTAATGAGAATATGTTCGAAGATCTAAATTAGCAGTGTGGAGAGAAAGTGTGTGAACGATATCATGTGTTCCTTAGTTTTCAGGTGTTACCACTGCTATTCGTGAGTTCAAAAAGAAACTTGAGCTGATAGATAAGTTACTATGCAACTCATACAGAAGGAAGAAACTTTTGCTTGAGTCCACACTGTCCAATATTTCTATTGAATATGCTTGTCATTAATACACTCGGAGTGGTAGTGTTGGTGTAGTATTCCATGTTATCTTGCGATAACTCTCATCAATATCCATGTACCAGCTTGTTGGTCATTTCAGATGGTGTTATTAACTCGCAAATCAAGTATCAGTGCCACTCAATTTAACTTTACCTAAGGTTGCCTTGGTACTGCAGGAAACTCTTCTATGTCCCTTTGGTGAAATTCCTCTCCAGCCAGGTTCCAACTATATATGGGAGTGAACTACTCTTATTGAACAGGAAGGGGGAATTCTTTAAAATGGTCATCTATATATACAATTTGGTGGATGGGTTATGGAAGGGAACTCCTCTTGGTGTGGTTGTGCGATTTTCATCTTCCAAGATGGGAGAGATTCTATCCCTATTGGAGAAAGGGTTGGGGATAGTGGCATATATATAGCTGTGTAGGTCAATCCAATGCAGTACGTTCTACCTTGCTGCAAGTCCTTTTTACCCCAATGTAGTAAAATCGCGAGACATTTGCTAGGCCTCTATGTCCTAAAAGTTGAGCTAACTGGTCTTACGCTGTGTGTTTCTTCCTCTTGCCTGATGAGAGCCAAAAATGTAATAGAAAACAGTGTCCAGTATTCCACCGCGCCAAACCCGTATGACTTATGGTGGACTCCAGGTTTTTATGGAGTTGAAAAAATGTATTCAAACATGTGGAGTGATCAATGAGGGCTTGTTTACATTCTTGTACTAACGTGATTCTACTAGACCAATCAGATCATGTGAAACCTTGTACTACTTAAAATTCAGGGTCAAGCTGAGGTAGGCGAAATTCCCTAGAAATAACCAAGAAGGAGCACTATTAGAGCCATACCACTGATAAAAAGGATGAGTGTAGTGCGTTCGCGATAGCTCTCTATATTAAACAACTGGCTCAATGATGTTTCTCTATAAGAGAAGAGGTAGTATAGTATCAGTTCTTCTTTCTTTCAGAACTTTCTCGCCATAGGTAGGAAAGGTATGTTCCTAACTATTCAGGTCACTAGGAGTCAAGTTTTTGTTTTAAGAGAGTATAGACAAGAGGGAAGGGATAAAGACACTCCTGAGAAACTTCCCAGGATGGTTTAAGGAGAGTAGTAAGACTATTACTAACAGAAAAGCTGGAAAAGCTTTTTTATATATCTTTTTTATGTGTAGTCAGAGGATTATCAGAAAGAGTTTGATATGTAATACCATATTGTTAGTTTATTAATCAATTGAAAACATACAGTAAGTATATTTTTATTTGAGTTGTATAATACATATTATAGCTAAATCCTTATTCTAATTTAACTAACTCATTATAAGTATAAAAGCCTCTAAGTTCAGCCTTAAGAACAATATTTCACTTCACAGTGTCTTTGGATAAAAACCCTCCTAGTCCACTGCATCATTGTCAGCAAGTTGTCACTGCCGTATGCCTAACCAAGCCACTGAAATATAAGTGACCACAAAAGAATGGATTGAAAAAGATTTGAGGGAAATATTTAAAAATGTCTAAGTAGACAACAAAAAAATAAAAAAGTAAAAATTGAAAAAAATATTTTCACCTTTCTCCAAAGACCTGCTTTTCAAGACCTCTTCTCAATAAAGAATACCTGATTGGAATATTCTTTCTTTTTCCAACCATCTGAGGAACTTATCCATTCTTGATCTTAATTTTCTTCTTATGTATTGTTTGAGGAGACTTATTGCCTAGTGAGAGTCTTTACTTCCAGGATACACTTGGTCCCAATCTTCTTTGAGCAGTGATTTTTTATCCAACTGTAATAGTGATATGACTTATTATGGACCCTAGGTTCTTATGTGACCTAGTAAAGACTAGGTCATATTGTTTTAATGTAATACCTTCCAGAAACCATGTCTAATTAAAGGAATTTTACTAGTATACATCTTCTATTACCCAAAAAATTAGAATCTTCAATAATTCTTTTGCCTTATAATAATGGAAGGGTTTCAGTAGTAATAGGGATTCTTGTTGACTGTAATATTCTTCAACAACTTTTAGAGAAATACATTCTCAACTACAGTATAACCAAAGAGTTGAAGCTTGGTATAGACTAAAGACTATTTAATCTTATTTCCTGACTGGGATAAAAAGAAGACCTTGGTTTTAAACTTTGCCTGACCAGGATGATAGAAGAGAAAGATCTTAGCTTCAATGAATAGCAACTTTTTCACCACCTGAGAACTTGTATCTCATATCTTATTGGCCTCATGATACTTGATCTATAGATTAACACCATTGGAGAAGTGGAATAGACATGAGGTATCAATTAACTCTTTTTGTCACCAATGACATCATCAAAATATGTGAAATGATCAATAGAAACTTGTTTACATTCAGTTATTAACGTGATTCATGTCAATCAATTAGATATCAAGTGATATTGTGCTACTAGAAATTCAGGATCAAACTGAGGTAGACAAAATTTCACAAGAAAATTGTGAATAAAAGTAGACACTTTAAGAAGGTATAAGACGGTATATAAGAAGATAGATAATAAGCTTTTTTTTGCCAATAAAACCTCTATTTCTTGTCACTTCTAGCTCTGTAAGATGACATTCCACTTGTCAATTCTTTTACTTCCTAAAACCTTCTTACTTTTAGTAGAAAAAATGTATATTTGAGTCCTTTCAAGCCATTAAAGGTACAAGTTTTTATAAACAAGTAAGGGGGTGTAGAAGAAATACATAAAGACAAGTTTTAAGTTATTTTAATAAAAATATAAAGACTTTATTAGCAAAGAAATATAAAACTTCTTGTAAATATCTTTTTTGTGTGTGATGAGAGAATTAGCAAAAGAGTTTTTTTTTATTTTTAACTATTTTTATATATAAAAATTATATTATAAATTATATATATTTTAAAATTTTTTTTATATTTTATATTTTTTTAAATTATAATTAATATTAGATATTAACTCTTTATTAAGTATCAATTTATTATTAATAGAAATAAAATTCTTTGGTTAATATTAATTATTTTATATAAATATGGTTTCTATATACATATAAATTAATAATAATTTATTTGATTTTGTTTTAATTAAATTTATTACTCGCCCGGGTTATAACCCATAAAAAACAAAACCAAGCAATTAAACAGAGAATGGAAACTAGACAACTGTTCCTGGCAATCAACAAAAAAAACAATGATAAATAGTATCCTGGACAGACCGCATAGGTCCATAATACTAGACAAACTAATTATTGAGGAAGAGAAAATCAACATAATAACAGAACCAGAAGAAATCAAACACAGGGTTAGAAAACACTTTCAACAATGGATGCCTGCTAGAAACATTAAACAACTAATAGAATATCCAGCATAGGAACAAGAATATTCACCCAAAAACTCTATCGACCCTAAATGATACTACTCAACTACCATAGAAATATCAAAAGAAGAGCTAAAAAAAGCAATCAGAGATAGAAGCAGCAAATCAGCACCAGGAAGAAATCAAATTCCATATCTAGTCTTCAAAAAACTGGATGATAAAACCTTAGAAGAAATAAGAAATATTTTCTATCGCATCATCAGGGAAGGCACAACCCCTACAGAATGGAGCAAAGGTAGCATTTACCCCATATCCAAACCTAAAGACTGGAAAAACAACTTGGACATCACAAGATCTATTACTCTTTTAGATGCTAGAAGAAAAATCTTCACCAAAATCATCACTGACAGAATAGCCCAGTATCTAAAAAAACACACAATCCTATTTGAACTAAACTAGGCAGCTCTTCCAGGAAACAGTATACAAGAACCCATCCACATTATCAATAACATCATCAAACATGCTAAAGAAATCAAAAAACAGGCCTGGATTCTCAGTCAAAATATGTCAAAAGTCTTCGACTCGGTAAACCTAGAAATACTTACCAAAGCTCTCAAACGAATCAAGATCCCAACTTCAATAATAAATATACTCCTAAACATTCTTAACCAAAGACAAAATATTGTCCTGATATGTCATAGACCCACAGAGGAATATGAGGTCAAAGATGGTATTGACCAGGGTGACACAATCTCTCCCCTTTTATGGCATATCTTCTATAACCCCTAATCTCCCATATCACCAAACACTTTTCTGGCTACACTATCACCACCAAAAACTATAGGAAAATCAAAGAAGAATGGCTACAAAAAAAGGCATGCACAGCTGTCAGTGCATATATGGATGACACTACCTGAATCACTGACAATAGAAAGAAAATGCAACAAATCATAAAAAAAGCTAAGGAATTCTACCATCTAAACAACATAAAAATCAATCCTCAGAAATCCTACCTACTCATCATAAATGGACACAATAGCGATTTCAAGCAAGGCATAACAATAGAAGACCACACAATACATGATTGCCCCCCAGGAACACCGGTTAGGATCCTAGGAGTATGGCATGATAGTTCAGGTAGAAAAGACTATCAAAAAACCCTAATTCAACAGAAATTCAGGAAAACCAAATCCCTGATAGGAATGAAAAATCTGACTGACAAACAGATGCAATATGTAATCAACCATGCACTAATTCCTAGCACAGAATACTTATGTAATGACATGATGCTCTCTGAAAAAGTATGCAACCTACTAATGAGTAGTATTACATCTATATTCAAACACAAGCTTGGTCTAGTCAGAACAGCCCCCAACAACATACTCTTCAACAAATATGAATATAACATTATATATCTCTGGAATAGTCAACTTCTCCTACACTCCACTAATTGATGCAATAGAATCAATAAGCAAAACAAGGCAGGTGACATAGCAAGAGCCAGACTACAATCCATTCAGAACAATTTTTGGTCAACACAATCCATCCTAAACAAATTAGAACACTCATTAATGAATTTAGGAAAGATCCTCATACACGATATAATTTGACTCATGAGAAGATATAGTTTCACCTTTTCACTTATCCCAAATATAGATAGCCTGATATTCATAAAAGAAGTAGATACATCAATAGAAAAAATCATGAGCAAACAATTCTATTTAAAACATTGACAAGCACTAAAAAAATACAATCTCATGTTCACTGGCCAAATACTAAACAGAAGTAAAACCAAGCCCCTGGACTGGTGCCAAATCATCAGAATGGGAAAAAAAACAGTTCCAGGCTCAACCCCTAACTGATTCAACACTATCAGCAGAAAGTTAGAGGAACTAATTGAAAGGAAGGAAATCTCTATCTCCCCGAACACCTCATCAAACACATTCAAACAAGGAGTCTCAACATCTGAAACCTCAACTACTAAACCATATTGGATCTGCACCATCAAGAAAAGCAAGGCGGTCATTAAAAAAAAACAATAGAAAATTGATCAACACACAACACAATATAGACATTACACTCAAGAACCAGAAAACTTCCCCCTTGAGGCATGCCTGGGCTACAACATCAACACATTAGATGACAATACTGGTGAATTCAGTTTTACTGCCACAAAACAATAATCAATTACCATACTAGTGCAAAAAAGTAAAATATTTACTAACAAAACCAATACTGCAAATAGAGAACTCTGATGAAGAAATAGAATATCTCTCAACTCCCTGAATACCACTCTCTTGAAATATACAATACAAGACAACACAAACTCACAAGAAGTCGAAACTGAAATCACAATTCCAACAAGAAAGCAAAAAAGCCTAGAAAAACTAACCAACATAATAAAAGGCCCTACAGACTGTCTTGCAGCCTTAAAACAATCAAAGAGAAACTAAACAACTACACAATCTTTGACATCTACTGTATATAGATGGCTCCCTAACCAAATTCAGAGACAAAAACTACATGGAATTGGGATGAATTATTATTACTCCAGATTAGGAGACGCACACCTTGCAGGGACAGATAACTAGACACCCCTTTTCAACCAGAGCAGAAATAGCAGCCATTTTAACAGCCCTCAGTACCTTGCCTGAACACAGTACTGCAAATGTATTTACCGATAGCCAAGTAGCAATCAATGGAATTCTAAAAACACTAAGAAAAAGTACTGAAAAAATTATAAAAACACAAAAAAACTATAACATACTGTTATAGATTTCAGAATGGTGCAAAATACAAAACATAAAACTGTCACTCTTCAAAGTGAAAGGTCACTCAGGAATCGAACACAATGAGACAGTAGATAAACTAGCACAAATCCACCCCTGGAAGGGCATGCTATCAGGAAAACATGAAATTGAGATAGCAGGAACGCATAACCAATATACCGGAATAGCTCCTCAATGGGATAACATTCCTATTGAGGTTCCAGTAAAAATGATTACAAAGAAACTAACAAACACTATACACTTGGCAAAATAAAGATTACTAAATAGGACAAGATGCAATTTCAGCAACAGAATTATTAAAGAGACAGACTGGCCCACAACTATAACATAACTGCAACCAACCAAAATGAGCGATTACCACACAATCTGGAAGAACCAAAAGTTAAGAAAATTCTGTCTCAGTATATGGAATGAGGAGCTACCAACCAAAAGCAAACTATATGCAAGAGCTCCATCATCATACCAAAACAAGGAGTGTTTGATATGCAAAGAACCTGAAACCAACACACATCCCTTTATGTGCCTACACAATAGACAAAACACTGAAACATTCATAATTAACATGATAGTTGAATGTATAGAAACACATGTGGACAATGACAAAAGCTCAAAGTTCACAGATCAAATGCGAAACAAAACCAACCTGAAATACAAGAAATACTTAACAGCAAGTATTAAAGACATATTCTTCAAAGAATTAACTTGTGAAATCAAAATAACAATTCTAGACAAACTGACCAGGAAAAGCTGCATTTCCCTAATACGCACAAAAATCATCAAACATCTTTATTAAATATGGACAAAAAGATGCAAGGCATTCCAAAAATGGAAAGCACAGAATGGCATTACAAAACAAAAAGAAAAGAAGTTCAAATATGAACCCAAAGAAGAAGATCCAATCTTTACACAAAGAGAACAATTTATAAAAGACTAGTTCATGCATCTGGTCAACAAATTTATACCACAATGGATAACAGATTTATAGACAACTTTTATATTTTAGAAATTTATTTCAGCACTAGCCCAGCCTTGGTAGGTTAGTTCACACTAAAGGGATGACAACAAGCTGCAAGATGTGTTCCTCCTAAAAGAGGTTATCTTTATTGAGTTTTGTTTGGTAGTAGACTGGTAGTATATCCTAGAAATATTCTTTGTAATAATACTGCATAAATACAAATAAAACAAGGCTAAGTCAGCATTCAAAAAAAAAATTGAATTTATTACTATTGTTTAAGTACATATATACCTAACTAAAGAATTGGATAATTAATATATAATTATTAATAACAAGTTTAGATTAGTTAGTATTGAATTTAAATTTAATATTTTTTATTTATTATCAATTCAATATATAATAGTTTTTTTTTTTTTTTATAAACTGGCGAAGCCTTGCCATTGAGTTTTTATTTATTTATTAATACAGGCTTATATATATAAATTTAATTGTGAGTCTATATATTATGAAAAGGAAAAAATACTATGACTCAGTATTCTATTACTAGAAACCCTGTGACTTGCTGCAGTCCACCTTGGTGGGCACTAGCGTGTCAAGACTCCACTAGCACTAATATTGATTGAAAAGAAAAAGAAAGGAAAGTAATTGTTGTTTAAGGTGTTTTCTGTTATTATATTTGTTAGTTCTATGTATAGGTTTCCAAACCTGTCCTTAATATGTTTTCCAAGATCTATTTGGCTTTGTTTGAGCTCTGGATCTGACTCAAAGAATTTGATGGTCTGTATTGTTGGTGAGTCTGAACTCTGTGATATATTCTGTCAATTGGCTGTGTTATGTTTGGTCTGCCCCTTCTTGCGCTTGAGTTTTTTTCCTATGTTTTGGCTTTTTTCCCAATTGATTGTGATGTCACAACTGAGTTTCCATGCTTCTCACTTAGCTTGCCAGAATTTGTGTGTTGCTTCTCTAATTGAATCTAGTGCTCTGGTTCTGTCTTTTGTTATAGATTCTACTACTTAGATTATGCCCTGTGTTATGACTCCCCTAACGATGTCCTTCCATTCAACTTGATGCCATGCTTAGATATCTTTATTATACTCCTGTGTTATTGATATTCTTTCCCATTTGTTTTGAATTGGTTCTATCTGTTTGCCTTCTGCTCTTGCTGCACTTTCCTCTGTCAGTGCTTAGATATACTCTTCCTGGAGTCTTGTTTGTGTTGTGCCACATTGGAAGAAGTGATTGTTTGTTTCTTTATACTGTTTGCAAATTTTGCATTTGTCATTTGTGTAGATGTTAGAACATCTTTCATTTAATTTGTCCATGGTAGGTAGTTCTTCCATCCATGTTTTGATTCTGAAAGATTGGTCTGTGTGGTCTTATATGTTGATTATTGTTGCTGTGATTTTGATTGATCCATAGGTTTAATTTGTAATTTTTATTAATAGAAACTGTTATGTTATTACAAATGAGTAGTTTTACATATATGTTATAATAAATTATATTTATATGGATAGCTATATATATATTTAACCAATACTATATATCATCACTATCAGCCCAACAACAAACTGGAAACCTGCATGATTCCATCCTAATTATTCCTAGAACAATTTTTATTAAAAGTATTCTAGTTATCAGGCCATCGAATTCAGTATCCTGGATCCCGTGTTTGATCCTTCGGAGTGGTCCACAGATTTCTTCTCCCACCAAGGCCTTCCGATAGTCAAGTCTGTGAAAGCCAACACAGCCACATGTATGAAGACCAGAACTGGCTTATAATGAAAGAGTCCTTTTCTTGCGTACAAGTTTGTATGAAGTCATTTGTGTCTTCGGATGAGTTGTGTTCTTGTTTTAACCCTGAGAGGCATGCTATCAATTTGGGGATCTACTATTCTTGCTATCATTTCTGGTAATGCAGTTGTATCAATGATGATTCTATCTGATTCAGATCACAACCTGATCACAATTTAGATATAGATCAATTGCTATATTAGAAACATTGGTTAGTTTATGGTTATAACAATAGATGGATTCAATTCCTCTATCTGTTTTGTGTTTGGGTGGAATTGAAACCGGATCTTGTGATCTGACCTACAGAGTGCTAACCACTGCACTATGGATCCGTAGGTTATTCAATATACAATAGTTATATATGTATTTGATAAAATTTATATACTTTTCAATATTTTCAGATATTATTAGTTCAAATCTCAAAAAGGATATAATACCTTCTTTATTATAAACTATAGTATTAAATTAGTTTTTATTAATTATTTTTTATTTAAGTATAATTTTATATTAGAATATATTAAATTAGAAGAATGGATTTATAGAGATTATTAAACTAATTAAAAATAAAAATATCTATAATTTATTATATGAGCAATTATTTTTGAAGGCAATCAAAATACTAAATATGATTTTTACTACCCTCATTTTTTAATACTACATATTGTATATAATGCTAATTTTAGGATTACAATTATATGATCCAAAAAATTCCTGTCCACCTTCAAAAATAATTACCTATATTAAAAACTTTTTTTATATAATTTATTTAATAATATAATCATATATTTTAGTTCTAATTGATAGAAAGTCAAAAAAAAAAACTCTTTTCTAATCACATCCAAATTTTTAAAAATTTTTTTTTATGATAATAACCCAAAATTTGCAAGAAAAAAATCTACACTCGTAAAGAGCTTCCACAATAAGCATGATATCAAGATTAAGAAAGAAGGACAGTACAGTTAATTATACTGGAGAAAGAATTATTACAAGCAGTAGCAAGATCACCAAACCACTCTTAAAGACAAAACTCACAAACAAGTTCAATCCTATGTTACTGGCCAAAAAACCAAAAACCTGCCCAGAACAACCAACAACCCAATAGACCAAAAAAATGCCAAGACAACTCAGAACAACATGAAACAATAGAGCTCAAGAATATGATAGCAAGTAAGCCAATAGAATAGGAGCCAGACACTGCAAAAGAAGTTTCTGAAGAGAAAGAAACAATAAAAATCTCCAGACTAACCTCCTCAATCACAATCGCTTCTATAATACCTGAAAAACAATGTGGAAAAGATTTTAATAACAATAGCCTTAACAACATCATTGCAAACAATTACACTTATGATGAAAGAAACGAACAACTACACAATAATAAAAAAAAACATAAACAAAGCAAAACAAGCCACGATTCAAACAAGCAAGATTTTGTTTAGTTTTAAAGAAATACCTGGAAATTCACTTTAAGAAAAATTCCAGCACATCAGAAACATTTGGGAATACTTGGAATTCTGAAATATTTACGAGTAAAGGAACCCATAGAAGCATCAAAAATTGCAGCCATATTTGGCAATTACCATGAGGCTTTAGTTGCATGTGAGATCAAGATCACTGATAATAAAACTATCAAATCAAGATTAGCTTCTTCAATTGACACCACAGAAGAAAAGAACCATTACATCAAGATCTGGGACATCGCCATTAGCTACACAAAAAAGGATATTGCCAGTTTGTTCAAGGACAAATTAACAATCAAATACATTACACTACAAACAGCAGGGGCTGTCCAATCTGGAATAGTTCAATTTAACATAACAAAAGCATATGAAGAACAAGTTCTAAAGTGGGCTCTATACAAGTATAACTATTGCATACACATATTCTTTATAGTCAGAACCTGTATCACAAAGAAAAAGAGGAATCAGTATAGTGTCACACTAGCCAACTTTTCATAAGGTACCTCTGTCAAAGAAATTCAAGGAATAATAAACTAGACAAACATGCAGGCATGCTATTTCCCTTTGGATCATTATAACCAGAACAAATGGTATATAATCTTATACTTCAAGAATATATAAGACCTGAACAAAGCAAGAAGCACCACCTTCCAAATTGAAAACATGAAATTGGTCTGGGTTTCATGATCAACAAGGCTTTGTGCCAACTGTAGGACATATAAGCATAACACCAGCTCTTGCACCATGTCTAGATAAACACCAGCACAAAAGGACAGAAAAAACAGATTCAGTTAACCTAGATTAGTAACACATCAGCAACAAGGACTCCGGTTCCCAGGCAGAGCTGGTGACCCATTACTACAAATGCAAACAGCTCAGGGTGCATATATGCCAGCATCACCAAAGGACTGACTCAAGCATTAGTACACATGGAGAAAGTATTGAAAGTTCTCAAACAACTACAAACAGATATGAATGTCATTAAACACTAGATATACATGCTCAATAAAAGAGTAACAGCAATCGAAGCTAGCCCACATGTCAAAGTGAAAGGGCCTGCTATCACAGACACTCCTTCAGAAATCAGATTACCATCCATGAGTACAGACTTTAGGACCCCACTATCAAAGAGAATCGATATCAGACAACAACAAGAAGCAATAAATAGCAAATCAACCAGATAGAATCTACAATCGAGTTCACTATGAAAGAGATGATAAATTGTCTCAACTCATCAATCAATTTAACTGAAACAATAGAACCATTTTCTCAAGTATTCCAAAACAACTATGATTAGGGAACAGAAAGGAAAAAATGCTGTAATAAGGCAATCATACATAAAAGAAGAAACAAACATAAAACAGGAAACTTGAAAGATAGGAACAATCACGTCAGAGAAATTAACACAGAAGTTGAGAAACTAGTATTATTAAAATACTGTCAAGAAAACCAAATGGACATTTTGGGACTCACAGAAACCTGGCTATCAGAAAAACTAAAGTGGCATGATGAAGAAAGAAAGTACTAAATCTGGTCAACCAAACCAATTTAACAAATACATGGAACTGAAATTAGTATATTTATTAAAAAAGAATGAACAACACACATTTACAACACAGAGGAATGTATTAACCAGGGCTTGTTGGTTGACATGACCTTCACTAGAAAAATCAAATATAGGATTATAACATTATATAATTCTGCAAATGAAACAAAGAAACCAGAGAGAACAAAACTACAACAGTGGATCAAAAGCAAGATTGGTGAAGCCAAGAGCAAGAATATGTTAATCATAGTAATGGGTAACCTAAACGAGATAGCAGACACATGTTTAAACCAAACAACTGAGAGCAATAATGGAAACAAATCAAGACATATCATCAATATGTTGGAGGAATTCGACTTAACAGATATATACAGACAAGTTTATCCATTCAAAAGAAGCTATACATATCATAGACCTAAAACAAATTATAGAAGCAGGTTGGATTACATCTGGGTCACACAAACCCTTTACTCCTCCACATCATCAGTGCAAAATACAGCTCATTGAAAACAATGACTAGGAGTGACTATAAGTTAGTAACACTCCAGTTCAATACACCACACACTTCATGGATAAAACTATCAAATAGGAAAAAAAGTAGACAGAACAAAATAGATTACACAAACTCCAGTCCAAAGCAGTGGAATAATTTTAAGAAAAGAATGGATAGGAACGTGGAAAGATTCCTAAACACAAATCCAAAATCGATAAAGGAAGTATGGCAATACTTTAAGGAATCAATAATAGCCACAATAAAAGCAACACTTAAAAAAAGGTGTCGTAGCAGAAATATTACAACAGTTCACAGGTCCAAATATAAGGACCCTATGTGGAAACAACTCAAGATTGACAGCATACAGTATACAAGAAATGTCAAACATGGCTAATGAACTCTGAGGCCAGAACATAAACAATGAACAGAATTATTGAGAAGGAGATCGAAACGATTAACACACCAACCAGGATATTAGTTACACCCCTCCTTTTTCAAAGTGAATCAAAGCAAAGTAGAGAAGAACAAAACAAGTGGTTGATGAAGACCAAGAAAATATGGAAAGCAGAGCAAGCAATAACTAGAATAAAGATCGAACAAAAAAAAGGAAGGAAAATCACTAAACATATCATGAATAGGTACAAGCACCTGAAAGAACATCTCAAAAAGATGATCGATAATATCTTAGATTGTCAACCAAGAACAATCAACATCTAGAAATTGATAAAAAGGAAAGAAAAAAATAAGGTCATGATAATAATGGATCCAGAAACCATAAAATATAGTGTTAAAGAACACTTCGAAGAATAGACGAGACCTAGACAAAACAAGCAATATTGATAACCTTCTACACTGGAAACAGCAGTATAAGTCAAAGGTAAATATCAAAGTAACTGGTTCAACAATATATTACAACAAATTGACATGTCAGACATATAAAATGCAATATATAAAGCAAAGAAAAATAGTGTACCCAGATCATTAGAAATTCTCTATATTATGTTGAAGAATCTAGGAAAGTTCAGACTACAGTTACTTAAGACATTGTTCAATAAAGTGATAGAGGCAGGGGAGGTCCCCAATGACTGGAAGAAAGGTAACATATATCCCATACTCAAACCCAAAGACTGGATGAAAGACATCAATATAACATGACCAATTACACTTTTGGAGACAATAAGAAAGATATTTATGAGCATCCTGACAGAAAGGATAGTGAAATCATATATCAAGTACAATATACTCTGTAACAACAACTGGGCAGGCTTACCTGGAGAAAGAATGCAAGAACAAATTCACATTCTCAACAATGTGATAAGAAAGCCAGAGAATTCAAGAAAGAAGCCTGGATATTCTGTCAAGATATCAGTAAAGCATATAACTCTATCAACAAAGACATGCTATTCAAGCCCTCAGAAGAATCCATATAACAGAAAGAATAATAAGTATTCTGGACAACTTACTAACAAACAGGAAAAATAGAGTAATTATGGCATATAGCCTGATGAAAGAATATACTGTTCACAATAGAATCAATCAAGGGGACACCATCTCTTTACTGTTATGAAGAATTTTTTATGACCCCCTACTACAAGAGATTGAGAACAAATACACTGGATACACAATGGAAACAAAGATTCTATTAGACTTGACACTATCAGACAAGGGGAAAATAGTTAGCGAAATAATAAAGAGGATCAATATCACTGCAATGGCTTATATGAATGACACAACGTGGTTTGCAAACAGTCAAGCCTCTATACAGGCCATTTTGAATAAAGCAGTAGAGTTCATGAAGATAAATGACATATAAGTCAATAGTGAGAAATTATCACTGATCTGTATCAATGTGAGTAAGGAAGGCAGGAAAACAAAGTGTTCAGTTCAATAGGAAACAAATTATTTCACTACAATATAGTGAAGTAACCAGAATTTTAGGAGTATAGATATCAAAAGATGGAAGAAAGGCATATTAAAAGAATATCATTAAAAGGAAAGTGGACACTACCACAGGAATGTTATCATGAAAAAAAATAACTAATAAACAGATCCAATATATTATTAACTATGTCCTTTACCTGGCAATAGAATACTTGTTGAATGACTTGGTGCTATTAGAAAAAGAGTGTGATAAAATAAGCAATAAAATCAATAAAGTCTTCAAACACAAAGTAGGACTATCGGCAACAACCCCAAACAGCATTATCCATGTGACTTTGATTACAAAATATTTAATCTATGAGATAGACAAATTCTAATGTATGGAAAGAATCTCTATAATAGATTAAACAGCTGTGACTTAAGCAGTATAACAACACAGTTTAGACTACAATATCTTTAAAATAAATACTGGTCTAATACATTATTCCTAATAGACAGATTGCCCTTCTGAACAAGGAAAAGAAAAAGCCTAACAAATGAGATCCTCAACATTCTAAAGCTCCAAGGAATTACAATTGCTCCAGTAAAACATGCATGGGTTGGTAAATCAGTCAGGAAGAAAGACAAAGCAATCAAAGAAATAGTGTCTGAGAAATGATATGACAAACACGGGAACTCTCTCAGATGCAGAGGAATCCTATTCTATAATCAGCTACTCAATAATAATCAAACAAGACACTTATCTTGGCAACAGGTAAGAGTCAAACTAGAAAAGCAAAATAGACACTACTTTGGTTTAAGGAACTGAAAGACATAATACTCAGCAAGGCAACAATAAGGATAGAGGAGTAGAGAAAAACAATACCTTTTAACAATAACAATAGCAGTTCACCCATAATGAACAAATTCTGAACCCATACATCCGTGCTATCCACACAATAACCACAGACAATAAAGTGATTAGCAACAAAAAAAAATGGGACAACAATAATAACAAAGAAAAAGAAACTCGGAGATAATCAACATATAATAGTTAACCACATGATCCGAGAAGAATAGAAATCTTCAATTTTTAAGTGTAAAAGTTGCCCCTTTAATGACTCAAAGCTCAGAAAAGAATACAAAGATCAACAACAATGTGTAATGTCCTAACTTATGAAGAGGTCAATTAACATAAATGTTTAGAAAAGCAAAAAGGTGTGCATTTCTGATCAACAAAAAATCAATAAAAAAAAACTCCTTTTTCAATCGACTATAATTCTTTTCACAAGGCATAGAACTTGCCTTAAGAAAGATCAATACATGGCCCCCAGATATAATCCTTCCAATGATAAACCTTGATCTAATATCAAATGTGCAGGCCTTAATTCACAAGAAATTAAAGATCTTGCCAGATCACTTCTCAAACTACAACAAATAGCACAAAATTCATCCTATATGATAATCTACAGATATATGCTGATGACTTATATACAAGATGATATAGGGACAGTAGGATGGGGATCGGTTGGGTAGCCATAACAAAGGCAGAAGTAGAAGTCACAATATTCCAAGCTGAAATACAAGACACACATCTTCTACGAGAGTAGAGCTCACAATGATACTAACAGCAATCTAAACAATGAGTATGGAAACATCTTAACAGATAGTCAAGGAGCAATCAATATAATCAAGAGGATACTCATGTATATATACAAAAATAAAATGAGACAAAAATACCCTAACAGAAGCCTGATTAATGTAATCTGTGAAGTTATAACAACACAAAACATACAAGTTACCTGAACTAAGATAAAGGGTCATTTAAGAAATTATGGAAACAAATAAGCAGATAAACTTGTAGCAATAACAATACTAGATAACTATAAAGACATAGTCAAGATTCAAGAGCTAAACACAACAAGTGACATAGCAACACTCAGATGGGATCAATCCTTTATAGACCTTCACTTTAAAACTATAGGGAAAACTCTGCTCAAGACAAAATGGGCAAGTAAGTGAAGAACCCTAAGATGTACTCAAAACTGATTAAACTGATCCAAAGCTAAGGAGATTGATTGGAACATGACGATGCAAACAATAATACTATCCAAGATCACAACAATACAGATAGACTCTAAGGATCACAATAATAGGACATTTTGCCTCAAGACATGGCTCAATGAACACTCTACAATGGACAATCTACACAAAAGGAAACTGCACCTATATCAAAGCCCTACCTGTACAATCTATAGAAAGCAGGCAAAAAAAGACTTGCATCTCTTCACCTGCAAACCCAACAAGACAAGAGTAACAGAAAAATATACCACCCTTTTTATACAAGAGTACACAGCTAGAACAAATAGTCACAAACAAAAGGAATTCATGCAAAACAAGTGAAACTGCATGCTTCCTTCAAAAATACCAGTAGACTGGGCAAATGGAGGCTATGAGGTAAATTAGACAGATATTATCAGAGGGATCATCAGCCACAAGATAATAAAACAGCAGAGGAAATCACTAGAAATATAGAAATGGCAAGAGCAGCTATCAAGTCAGCTATAACACAGTTCTGGAAGGAAAAGAAGAGGATCTGGAAGCTAAGATGCGAACTGGTAATAGAGTGAGAAAAAACACAAGAAATATCAAAAAAGATAAAAAAAAGATCAACAAGTGATAATAATATACATAAAAAAAAAGAGGAAATACTACTGAATGAGGAAGCATCCAATATTACCAGGCAGTTACAGATAGATCTAACAAACCATAACATGAAAAACATTATACAAACCGGTTTATTGATTAACTCTTTATTCTCAATAAATATTGGTGTTAGTGGAGTCATAACACACTAACATTCATCTACTGAGTGAACTGTAGCAAGTTGCAGAATTTGAAAAATACTGAGTCTATAGTTTTTTTCCTATTATAAATGTATTTTCTCGCAATTAAATTTGTGCATATAAGAAAGTATTAATGATTAAATAAAAACTACAGGCATGACTTTGCCAGCTTAAAAAAAAAAAATTGATAGAAAGTCAAAAATCTTATTTTTATATAGTTTAATAAATTTTTTGAAACTTTGTGTTTTGA